>CAUYPK010048320.1:0-84108 GCA_963574355.1 Loris lydekkerianus | reverse complement strand
TTCGGCTCTTTGCCTCTTATCATTATTTTGTATACTGTGGCTCTTTGCCAAGTTTGGATTTTGTTATGCTGCTTCTGAGGAGGGACCTCTGAGGAGCGATCTCCGAGCGCGTAGTCGAACTTGTTCGCCACCCCTGCGACTCTGGTGAGCACTGGCTTAATGCATGGAAAGAGAAGAAAGTTTTACCACACACAGATTCTCTCATTTCCAAGGGTAAATGTCCCTCCCTTGAGTAAATCCTAGATATTTTCCCTTGGCCTCAGAGATCTGTTTAGAATTCTTGGCCTTTTCTTCTTATTTGGGCCACATGGAGGACAAGTTGGCACAGCGTCTGTCCCCTGGGTTCAGTGGGGCTGTGCCTTCTCAACCCACATGGCCTTTTCCCTTCTCTTCTCCTCTCGGCATGTTGCAGAGTGAAGCCTCACATTCTGTTGAGAAACCCTGAGCAACTACTAAAACTGCCTCTTGCTGGTGGATTTATTTGTGTATCATGGTGATAAATGAAATTACAAGCTTTCCTTGAACAACAACTGCACCTCTCCCCAACTGCACAGGACACATTCTTTCCAAGTGCACGTGCAGCGTTCACCACCCTCTGCTCAGCCATAGAGTCAATCTCAGAACTTTCAAAGGACTTAAGTCACGCACAGAATCTTTTCTGAGGACAACAGAAATTAATCAAAATTAGAGGTCAGCAACAGCAGATACTTAGAAAATCCTCAAATATTTGGAAATAAGGAACCTTTCTCAGTGCTTGGCACAAAGTAGGTCTTTGAGAATGTCAGCTCCATCCCCTGATCCCTGTTCCCACATCGTTCTCCATTTCATTGCTATTAAAGGTGAAGGTCAGCTAGTGGCCAGAGGCGTGTCCCAAGTCCCGAGCATGCCATCCACTGCCCAGTCTGCACAGTGAGCTGGAATGAGTTACCATTGAACTCTGTCCTGAGCTTTCACCAGATCTATACTATGAGGATCTCTGCCAAAATCGGGTCCCACTCCACTCTCCACTCTGGGGACTGCCAACATTGCTGAAGGGGCTGTCCAGATGTGGGATAAGGCTTGCTTTGACGATAGATCTTGTTTTGCTTATTTATACTGTTAGAGGGTTCCCATGACAGAAGCAACAGAGAAGGCAAGACCCTGGACAGGCCGAGTCATTCAAAGTGAATGGTGAGTGTGGCCCTGGTCTGACATGCTTTGGATTGAAAGATAAAGTGGGATCTAAATTTCACTAAAGAGTTTGCCTGAGCTTTTCATGGCTACAATCCTATCCATGTTTTTAGTTCCTTAATAAGAATGGGCAATTAGGGTGCTGATAACCTGCCACCTTTCAAAACCAAAAAGTGGAGTGATGTGTTACTGCCAGACACATGATATGAATAAACAACACCATCTCTTGAAGCAAAACTGGTTGCAACATCATTTCCCTGCACATCAGGGTGAATAAGTGGAAAATTAAGACTTTAATTAAAACACACCTGAAGAGGTTGGCCCCCCTCAAAATTCTTCAGAAATCGTTCATGGGAAGTTCCCACCAGGATTCTATAGAAAGAAGGGAGCTAGGAACAGGTGAGAAAACAGCCCGGTTTTGCCACTTCCTGGCCCTGGGACCATGGGCAGGAGGTTCTACCTCAGTTCCTCACCTGTAAAATGGGGGTGCTAGTAGAAGGACCTGCCACCGCAGGTCGGTGTGAAGACTGAATGAGATGCATTGCCAAGTGCCAGGCAAGTGACGATCACGTGAAAATGAACAATACCAAGCACTGGGCATGTATGTCAAGGCAGACATCGCTGGAGCTCCAGAGGTGGGATTCAAATTCCATCTGACCCCAGAGCCTCGTGGATGTGGAGAGAAGGGAACACTTTTACACTACTAGTGGGGACTGCAAACCAGTACAACCTTTCTGGAAGGAAGTATGGAGAAACCTCAAAGCACTCAAGCTAGACCTCCCATTTAATCCTGCAATCCCATTACTGGGCATCTACCCAGAAGGAAAGACATCCTTTTATCATAAGGACACTTGTACTAGACTGTTTATTGCAGCTCAATTTACAATCCCCAAAATGTGGAAACAGCCTAAATGCCCACCAACCCAAGAATGGATTAACAAGCTGTGGTATATGTACACCATGGAATACTATTCAGCTATTTAAAAAAAATGGAGACTTTATATCCTTCGTATTAACCTGGATGGAAGTGGAAGACATTATTCTTAATAAAGCATCACAAGAGTGGAGAAGCATGAATCCTATGTACTCAATTTTGATATGAGGACAATTAATGACAATTAAGGTCATAGTGGGGATGGGGGAAGGGGAAAGCAGAGAGAGAAATAAGGAGGGAGGGGTGGGGAAAGGAAGAGCAGAGAGAGGGAAGGAGGGGGGGGAGTGGGGGTCTTGGTGTGCAACACACCTTTTGAGGGCAAGGCACGATTGCAAGAGGGACTTTACCAAACAAATGCAATCAGTGTAACCTGGCTTATTGTACCCTCAATGAATCCCCAACAATTAAAAAAAAATTAAAAAAAAAAACCTTCCAGTCTAAGCTGGGTGTGGTAGGTCACACCTATAATCCTAGCACTCTGGGAGGCTGAGGTGGGTGGATCACTTGAGCTCAGGAGTTTAAGACCAGTCTGAGCACAAGGGAGACTCTGTCTCTATTAAAAATAGAAAAAATTAGCAGGGAATTGTGGTGGGCACCTGTAATCCCAGCTATTTGGGAAGCTGAGGCAAGAGGATCTCCTGAGCCTGAGAGTTAAAGGTTGGTGTGAGCTATGATGATGCCATGGCACTCTACCCAGGGGGACAGAGTGAGAAGAAAGAAACGAAGATGGAAGGGAGGGAGGAAGGAAAGAGAAAGAAACATCCAGTCTAATTCCACACAGGAGTAACCAATAGAAACCACCCTCAACAATTCTGGGAGGACCAGGCAACTGCCCTGGGGATAACACACAGAGCCAAAGGGAGTTTGGAATGATCCTGCAGGAACACAGGGTGCCTTGTCCTATCTGAGCTGGCCTTGATAGATGTTTTGGTTTTCACCAGGGGCA
Organism: Loris lydekkerianus; assembly: GCA_963574355.1. Classification (NCBI taxonomy): domain Eukaryota; kingdom Metazoa; phylum Chordata; class Mammalia; order Primates; family Lorisidae; genus Loris; species Loris lydekkerianus. The sequence goes on along the minus strand of CAUYPK010048320.1, from coordinate 81,058 downwards.
GGTAAGAAGGGCCTTATAGGCAGAAAAACCTGTACTGGTGGAAGGTGTTAGTTGGGTGCAGGGACTTATACCTGTAATTCCAGAACTTTTGAGAGGCTAAGTTGGAGGACCACTTGAAACCTGGAGTTTGAGACCAGCCTGGTAATGTAGCAAGACCCCTGATCGCTACAAAAACTCCAAAAAGAAAAAAAAAAAAAAAGTTAATAAGTAAATAATAATAATAATAAATAAATAGGCCAAGCACCTATAATCCTAGCTACTTGGGAGGCTGAGGCGGGAGGATCTTTTGAACCCAGGAATTCCAGCCTGGGTAACAAAACAACACCCTGTTTCAGGGAGAGGAAAAAAAAAAAGAAAAGAAAGAGAAAAGCATTGTGGATAAAAGCAGAGACTCTGGTGTCTGATGAACTAATTTCACGCAATTAAGCTGTGTAACTTTGGGGAAGAAACTTGCCAGACCCCTCACTGCCCACTGGCTAGCATCTCTCAAGGAGCTGCTAACTAGTTCATGTACTAAAAACGGAAAGTCCCACGGACAAACAAGAAATGGGACTTGAACTATTACTATCACTAGAGATGAGTTTCTGCTGAAAACAACTCATCAACTCACAGCTAGATTTAGGGATCTGACTTCATCCCTTTTGCAAAGCACATTTCTGCTAAATAACTGTGACTCAATGTCATTTGAGTTCTATCACTTTGACAGCTGCCCAGGAAAGGCCCTTTCTCCCTGGACCACAGAGTGTCCCTACTGATCTTCGTGTTTTATTGTGTAAAACGGGACGACAGATTGGAGATTTTAATATAAGAACACATTTAAGTTATGCCTTCCTCTCACTCCTTACAAACTCACATCTTGAGAGTCTTATTTTGTGCCTGGGCTTCCCTAGGTGTTTTTGATAATCAGTCTGTAAGTCAAAGATTCTAAGATACACGTCTTTTCAAATTATCTCCAAAAAATAGCTATGAATCCTACAGCAGTGTCATGCAGTAGTTTAATTGGAAGCATTTGTTTCTTAGTGCACATAAATTAATAGTGAATTGCACAATTGATGGCATCTTAGATTCAAGGAACTTTCATGTGTGCTGAGAAACATGTTTCAAGGAAAACAACAACAACCACATGAATACATATTATCATTCCTAATCTACAGATGAGAAACCTAATGCAGCTGTTTTTTGAGTGCTAAAAAATTTTTGCTAAAGATTGCCTAGCTTCCTGTGTAGAAAGAAGGAAGGTTAGGGTGAGATTTTTGTTACGATTGCAGATTACGAGGTCTGCGTCTTTATGTATTAATGCAGCTTAGTATTGGAAAACAATGATCGTTTTATGTTCCTCCTGATTTTTGGTCCTGGGCTTAGCTGGGTGGTTCTTGCTTGGGGTTTCCATGCCCTGTAGTCAGATGTCAACTGGACCGTGCTCATTTAAAAGGCAAAGGTCCTAGAATGCAAGATGGCCTTTGGCGTAGCCGTCAGCCAACACTGGCTGTTGTTGGAAGCTCCGCGGAGGCCACAGAGCAGAGCAGTCACTAGAGGCCTCTTCAGCAAGACAGTCTCAGCGCTTGCCCCAAAATGAGCATGCCAAGAAAACTACCTGGGAGCTGTGCAAAGCAGTCACAAGCCTGCGCAGACTCCAGGGAAAAGACACAGACCTCATCTTTCGGTGGGAATGCATCAAGGTACAAGAAAGGGAGACTGAACAAAATGTGACGAGGAGGCCTGCCGAACAAATTTAAGAGGGTTTAACATGTTGCTTCAATTGCAATGTATTTGCTTGGAGACCTTAAACACTGGCTCTGCATTGCTCTCATTGTTAAGAACACATCTGGACCTTTCCAGAAAGTGGTTGCAGGGCTAACTTAGCAGACTTGTAGGAAACATCAGACATACCTTATTTGTAACCTAAAATGGCTTTACTTAGTTTAATAACTAGTGAGTGCCGCTGCAGAATGATTTGATTTCTGTGGATGCCCTGATGAGCACAACGATGCCTCTTTCTTCACTCAGCTCACACTCTGGTGGGGGACACAAAAGATGACCAAACCTGTCATAATGCCCTGGCATCAGTACTAAAGACAACGGCAGAAAGTGAGGAGCATGGAAGGGTTTTAGAGGGGGGGTGGTCGGAGAAGGCCTCTCAAGTTGTTAACATCTGAGCAGAGGCCTGAAGGAAGTGCACACATGGGCCAGGCAGGTGTGCAGGACGAGGAGTGTCTGGGAAAAGAGAAATGTAACGTGCAAAGGCCCTGAGGCCAGGCTGTGCCCAGCTAGGAGGCCAGTGTGGGAACCACAGTGAACAAGTGGGCAGGTGGCATTTCAGAAGGCTTCTCGGGGCAAGCCTTGCAGGGCACAAAAGGGAGTCTGGATTTTACTGAGGTGAGACTCCTGGGAGGGTTTTGAGCAGATGAATCCCATAATTTTGTTTAGATTTTTAAAGCATCCCTTTAGCTGTTAAGCAAGAACAAAGAGCAGGGTAGAAACAGGAAGATGGGTTAGGAGACTCCTGGAGGACCCAGCCCGAATGTGGTGGTGGCTTTGTCTAGACTGTCATTTGGTGGACAGGCTAGGAAAGGGGTGGGAAGGGCATATACTTTGAAGGACGTCTCCACAGGCTTTGCTAATACTAATGGTCACACCTACCAGGACAGCCCTTAACTCCATGAATGAGGAATATATCAAAATAATGCTTGGTTGTTGCCTAGATTCAAAAGTGACCTCTATAGAAGGTGGAAATTTGGGCAGCAAAAAGTGAGAGCAAGTGAGACCCAGACCACAGCAGCTCTCTCACGCAAGCTGGGGAGCTTGTTCCTCTCTGCATGGAAATGGTAGGAACACAGACACAACACAGACACTACACAGACACTAGTCCCTCCTACCCACCCACCTTCCCCCAACCCCCCCCCCCCGCAGTAAAGATGTGAAGAGATTCAAAAGAATTAGCCACTAGCTGGAAAGACCCTTTCAAAAAGAAGTTCAAAAATAAGTCTGAAGTCTTCCAGAGACCACCAGAAGAGACCCAAAACCATTTGCATGGGCAAGTTTGGGTATTTTGGTCATGTGTGTGGTGACCAAACTTGGTGGTCACAGCCCCCCCTTCTTTGCAAGCCAACATTCGCTAAAGACTCTTTACTTGTCAAAAAGAAACCACCGTTGTGGCTGCTTTATGACAGATTTTAGGAGGAGTGTCATGCTCTACGAGTCTCAGTGGTGAAAGGGTCAAGATTCTACTTAAATACCCACAAGTGGCCCATTGATGGGACCAAAATGCAAACCCAAGCCTATAATAGCGACTACTTTTCTTTTAATTTTATTTTCACAAACACATCTGCAGCCACTCACTATGGTGTTCTCATCATTCATAACATGTGTAGTCATTTAAGGATCTGAACAGTCATATGAGTTCAGTACTACTGTTATTCTTCATTTTATGCTCAACACACTTGTACAGAGCATTTTACAGGTAGGAAAGTAAGTCACAGTGAAGCTAAGTGACTCGCCCAAATTCACACAGAAAAGTCAGGATTAGAACCCAGGAACTCTGGCTCTGGAATTTGGGCCCTTCAGTGCCAGGCTAAGCTACCCAACACTGTGCTTTGCTGGAAATTTGTGTTATCTGTTAAACGTACTTTCTGCTTCAAATAAGAGAAACCCCAGTTTGGAGCAACTTAAACAATAGGACTTGTTTCACATAACAAGAGTCTGGAAGTGGTATTCTTCTGTTTTGGATTGGTGGAACAGCTTCATTACTATGGAAGATCCAGCCTTTTCTATCTTTTTGGCTCCACCAACTCAGTCTGTTGGCTATTGCCACATGCTTACAAGATAGCTGCTGCAGCACCAGGTATCATATCCCAGATCTAGGCAGGAAGAAAGGATAAGAGTAATGGGCTTCCTCTGTGAGGGGCTAGGTCTTGTTGTTTGGGAAGAGACTCACTGCCCCTCATAATTCCCCTAAAGAGACTGGACAACATGCCCACCCTCACCAATCACAAATCATCTCATGAGGTTGGGATAGGGGTCTGGCTTCTCTGAGATCTGGAGCCTCCTCCCTACCACTTGAACATATAAAGGTTCTGTACAGTGGGAGACAATGGCTTTTGAGATGACAACAGACAGCAACTGCCAAGGGTAGGTTTTACCATCACCAAGATGTGATCGCTGCAGCCAGAAGTGACAAGGTTAAGGTCATACGGCCAACAATGTGGTAGCTCCAGGACTCCAGGACACTAACCCAGCTCCCTCCAACACTAAATCTCATGATCTTAACTGTGGTGTACTACAAGGCTAAGTGGAGTCAATAACGGATAGACACACATTTGCCTTTACCAAGAAGAGCTGTAGGGCCTGAGAGAAATCACTTAAGCTCCCTTAGGCTCAATGTACTGTCTCTAAATTGTGGCTGGCAGTGGTACTTCACCAAGGGTCTCTGCAAGAACAAAATGGAATGGTGTATGTAAAGAGACTGATAATAACAAAAAATCAAAATCTTGGGCTATAATTGTCTTTGTTGTCACTATTTTTATCATCATTATTTTTATACTTTGTAGCCACAAGGGCCTTGTACTCCTATAAGCACCACTTTGGAAATCTGGGGGTGAATGGTAGTGGTACTGACTAGCGGATATGTTTGAAAGCAAGGAGTTGTCGAGTAAAACACTAACTATGGATTCAAGAGTCCTAAAGTTTGCCTTGTTTGAATTTAGTGATCCAAGGGCTGGTGGCTTAAAATAGGTCCACAGATCTACAAGGCCCAAGAGTTACTTTAGAGGTAGTTCTGCTATTAGTGAAATGTTGTTTGGCCCAAAGTAGCTCACTTCTCCTTTTTTGGACCTTTGTGTTCTCATCTGTATAGTGAAGTGGTTTTTCCTTTATCAGTTCCCAATTTGTAATGAACATTAATTGAGTACCTACTATGCGCACTGTGCCATGGAAGCCATGGAGGTACAGAGATGGGTGAGGCACATCGTGCACTCCAGATGTGTAGAGACTTAGGGCTCTTCAAGGTTCCTCAGCAGCAAATTTTGACAACATTAGCCAAAAGGCAAGGCTAATAACTTCTAATTCAGAGGTATATTTTGAGGATTAATTACAACTAAAAGTCTCTGAATAAATGCAAAAACATAAAGCTTTGGTGGTTTCTTATAAAGTTAAACATAGTCACATCCCATGATCCAACAATCGTCCCCCTTGGAGTCTTTCCAAATGAGTCAGAAACTTATGGTCCCACCAAAATCCACATAGGGCTGGCATGATGGCTCACACCTATAATGCTAGCACTCTGGGAACCCAAGGAGGGAGGACCTCTCGAGCTCAGGAATTTGAGACCAGCCTGATCAAGAGCAAGACCCCATCTCTACTAAAAACAGAAAAACTAGCCCAGCATGGTGGTGAGTGCCTGCAGTCCCAGCTACTTGGGAGGCTGAGGAAAGAGGATCTCTTGAGAAGATTTTGAGGTTGCTATGAGCTATGATCTCACGACATTCTACCCAGGGTGCCAGGGTGAGACTCTGTCTCAAAAAATAACAACAATAAAAAACAATAACAACAAAAAAAGAAGAACCCTTATATATGAATGCCTATAGCAAATTTATTCATCATTGCCAAAATTTTGGAGCAACTAAGATATCCTTCAAAAAGTGAAAACAAAAACAAACTTTGGTATATCAAAATCCCAGCAAGTTACTATGCAGGTACCAATAAACTGATTGTAAAGTTTACATGGGGAGGTAAAATACTTGACAGCCAACAGACTATGGAAGAAAAAGAAGTCAGAGGACTAACACCACCCTATTTCTACACATACTATCAAGATAGGCTTATCAAGATAGCATGGTATTGGCAAGAGATTAAACAAATAGATCAATGAAACAGAACAGAAAGCCTATAAATAAACCCAAATAAATATAGTCCATGATCTTTGACAAAGGAACAAAGACATGACAATGGACCAAAGATAATTTTTCAATAAACGCTGCTGACACAACTGGACATTCACATGCAAAAAACTGAGTCTAGACATAGACCTTGAACCCTTCGCAAAAACTACCACAAAATGGATCATAGAGCTAAAAGTAAAATGCAAAACTATAAAACCCTCAGAAGATAACAAAGGAGAAAGGATTTCCCAGGTGACCTTGGATATGGCAATAACTTTTTGGATACAACACCAAAAGCATGATCCATGAAAGACCAATAAATAAGCTGAACTTCATTAAAATTAAAATTTCTGTTCTGCAAAAACACCATCAGGAGGGTGAAAAGACAAACCTTATAATGGAAAAAAGTATTTGCAAAAAGTATTTGCAAAAGGCATTGTCATAGTTAAAGGAACGCTATCCAAAATGTACAAAGAACTCTCAAAACGTGAGAATAAGGAATTGAAAAACCTAATTAAAAATGGGCAAAATACCTAAACAGACATGCCATCAAAGAATATAAGCACATGTTAAATAAAATAAATATCATATGCCACTGGGAAAATGCAGATTAAAATAACAATGAGATACCACTGCATACCTATTAGAATGGCCAAAATCCAGAACAAATGCTTGTGAGGATTTGAGCAACAGTTCTCATTCATTCATTCTCAACCATTCATTGTTGGTGGGAATGCAAAATTATTTAGCCATTTTGCAAGACTTTGGCAATTACTTATAAAACTAAATATACATAAGCTGTAGCAACTACACTTCTTGGTATTAGTCCAAATGAACTGAAAACATATGTCCACGCAAAAACCTGCATATAAATATTCACTGCAGCTTTATTTATAATTGCCCAAACTTGGAAGCAATCAAGATACCTTTCAGTAGGTGACTGAATAAATACACTATGATGCATCCAGACAATGGAATATTATTCAGCAATAAAAAAAAAAATGAGCTCTCAAGCCAAGATGAGACTCAGAGAAATCTTAAATGCATATTACCAAAGTTAAAAAAAAAAAAAAATGATAAGGATGCATACTGAATGATTTCAACAAGGTGACATTCTGGAAAGGACAAAACCATGGAAACAGTAAAAAGATCTGTGGTCAGCAGAGGTTGGTGGAGGGAGGGATAATAGGCCAGCACAGATGATTTTTAGGGCAGTGAAATTACTCTGTGTGATACTGTAATGGTGGCTACACTGGAGATGCTACTGTGTATATATGTCAGAACCCACAGAACTATACATGACAAAAGAATGAAACTTAAAGTATGTACTTCAATTACTCATAATGTGTCAGTATTGGCTCACAAATTGTAACAAATGAACCACATTAATGCAGGATGCTAGTAAAAGGAGGCATGGAAGAGGAAGAGAGAGTATATACTAGAAAGAAAACTTCAGTTACAGAAGCTGAGGGAAGGGAACAACCAGAAGTTCATTACTAATAACTACCTAAATAATAGTAAATTTCAAAATGGTAGCTTAAAAGGTTATAGAATAACATGGACACAGCTTATGGAAAAAGGCAAACAGAAAAGAATTCATCGTTACAATAACTATGTAAAAAAATTATATAAAACAAGGCAGGTGGGTTAAAGCACATTGATAATGATTATTGATATGTTTGTCTAGGGATATAAAATTATGGATAATTTTTTATTCTCTTTTTTCAATTTCTTATATTGTTGATATATCTTCTCAAATATATATACATTAGAACCTCCATAGCTGACCACCTCCCTATACTCACTACCTCAAGTTGACCTAATTTTCATAGACCAGACATGCACCACACATACTCAGTGGAAGATTGACCTCTATATAATTGACATCTCTGAAAGCTGGGTCTTGACCACTTGGACGTGACACACAAAATTAATTTATCCTCTACAACTCGACCGTTTGAGTCCACTCTACACCAAGCAATAGAAGGTATGGGCTTTGCCCCTTAGTGGTATTATTTTTTTCTTAAGTGTAAGCTCTTTTTTCATGTTTTATTACTATCACGTGTTGGATTAGGCTGAACATCCTATTGTTTATCATGTATCATGAAGGATTTTTTCAATGTGAAGGACTGCTCTGAACTGTTGGTACATCCTACAATTACTGAAAAATTTTATAGTTAATTGAGACATGAGATGGCTCAAAGAGGTTGCACTGAAGGAAAAGGCTGATTCACATTTTTCTGGAAAGCAGCAGGTAAAGAAAGATAGCAGAACATTTTGGTGTTAGCAAGACTATGGTTATCAAAAATGTAAACCTGAGTACTTAAAGAGATATGGAAAGGAAAACAGAGACTTTTCGCAGCAGAAAAGGAGTAAAACATCCCTCAGTGAAATCAATGAAGCCACATTAAGCTGGTTCAAACAAATGAGGATAGTTAATGCTCAGATCTCTGGGCCAATGATCCAAGAATTTGCTAAAAAATTTGCAAAGGAATTGAGGTGGGAGATTTCCAAGCATCAAGCAGCCAGCTCAAGAAATTTAAACTGCAACACGAGATCTCCCAGAGAGTCTTGGTGGTAAATCCAATGAAGTTCCAGAAGAAGTTGGGGAAGAGTTCATCAAAAAGTTCCTGGACTTCTCCAGAGGTTTCCAAAACGAAGGCATCTGTAATGCTGATGGGTGCAGACTCTTTTTCAAGGCAATGCCTGACAGAAGCCTTGACTGAAGAGTGACAATATTAGAATAGGAAACTTTCCAAAAACCATTTCACAGTTCTTCTTTGCACTAGTTCACCAGGAGAGAAACTAAGGCCCTGGTGATTGGCAAATCAGCTAAGCCACATGCATTCAAGAACGTGAAGCCCAAAGAGCTCCCTGTCACTTGGAGATCAAACAAATGAGCACAGTGACCAGCACCCTATTTGAGGAGTGAGTAATGGGTGTTGACTGAGAAATGAAGAAAAAATTGTCTAGTCTAAGGCCAGGTGTTGTGGCTCACACCTGTAATCCTAGCACTCTGGGAGGCCGGGGCGGGTGGATTGCCTGAGCTCACAGGTTCGAGACCAGCCTGAGCAAGAGCAAGACCCTGTCTCTAAAAACAGCCAGGCATAGTGGTGGGTGCCTGTATTCCCAGCTACTTGGGAGGCTGAGACAAGACAATCAATCACCTGAGCCCAAGAGTTTGAGGTTACTGTGAGCTGATGCCACAGCACTCTACCGAGAGTGACAAAGTGAGACTCTGTCTCAAAAAAATGGAAAAGAAAAGAAACAAAATTTGATAGTAGACAGAAACCGATAGTAGACAACTGTCCTGGCCACCAGTAGGTAAACTATCTCACATATGTGACAGTGAAATTTCTGCCTATAAACATAATCTCAAAAACCCAATCCTTTGACCGTTGGCATCCTCAAAACATTTAAAATGCACTACCGAGCCCAGCTCCTGTGAATGGCTCACGACTGAAACACACGCCTGTGGGCCGCCTGTGGAGGCAAGTTCACCTGCGGCATCATTCAGCGCTCTGGATGCTCCTCCAGATCAGTTCTGCTCAGAAGAGCGTTCAGTCAGAAATGACACAGAAGTGTTGAAGAAAGTGGAATTTGTCACAACCCAAGAGCACAATGTTTTGGCCCCTTCAGACGGTCCATCTCCCAGGGCAGAATTCGAAGAAGTAGATTTTGGAGAGGTGGCAACCTGTGAGGAACCTGACTCAGAAGCCATTTCCCAAGTAATAGTGACCAAAGTACAGACCAGCGTAAAAGTGCATAAAGGAGCTGATGAAGTGAAAGAAGCAAGTGAGGATGACACAAAAGTTACAGCGATTCCAAAAGAAGAGCACGTCAGGCATCTGATCATGCAGCTGAAGTCACTTGCTGAGGAAAAATGCCCAGGTGTGCTGAGCAGTGTAGCCAGCGTAGAGAGCGCTACCTCCAGTTACCTTTGTAATAACAATAAGAAAGAGACCAAGATCGACTCTTGTTTTTTTGTTTTTTGTTTGTTTTTTTTTTTTTTTTTTTTTTATAAAAAATGATTAAACAATGCGAAAACAGTAAATGTATTGATTTTCTATGACATTGTATATATGATTTTGTTGTGGTTTTTTTGAGACAGAGTCTTACTTTGTCACTCTCTGTAGAGTACTATGGTGTCATAGCTCACAGCAACCTCAAACTCTTGGGCTCAAGTAATTCTCTTGCTTCAGCTTCCCCAAAGCTTGGACTACAGGTGCCTGCCACAACACCTGGCTCCTTTTTGAGACAAGGTCTTGCTCTGGTTCAGGCTGGTCTTGAAACTGTGAGCTCAGGCAATCCACCCACCTCAGCCTCCCAAGTGCTAGGATTACAGACGTGAGCCACTGTGCCCGGCAATTTTATTGTGCTTTGATAATGTGTGATTTTTGTATGTTATTCTCTAAGAAAAGCTGCACAAGAAAATAAAGTACATGAAACCCATGTCACATCAACATAAGGCCTAGTTCCTTATGTTGGCCATCTCCATATGTTGGGGGGTCACCTTACAGAAGTTCTGTATATTTTAAAATAATTTTCTTGTTTACTTTCACATGTTAAGAGAGCACAAATGTCTTAAGTTACATGGATTGTTTTTGTTTAAAAGCTTGAGTCCAGGGTAGTGCCTGTGGCTCAAGGAGTAGGGCGCCAGCCCCATATACTGGGGGTGGTGGGTTCAAGCCTGGCCCTGGCCAAAAAACTGCAAAAATAAATAAATAAATAAATAAATGAAAGCTTGAGTCCAAGCTGTAGTTGTCTGTGTCCTCTGTGATTTCTTTTCCTCTGTGTTCTGTAGTTCTCTTTGTAAACCCCAGGGGCTTTCTTTTTTCTTTTCTTTTTTTTTTTGCAGTTTTTGGCCAGGGCTGGGTTTGAACCCCCCAACTCCTTCGGCATATGGGCCCAGCTCCCTACACCTTTGAGCCACAGGCACCACCCTGCAGGGGCTTTATTTTCTTTGCAGCTGTTGTGAATGATACTGAGTCTTTGACTCTCCGTGTGACTGTCTTTGTTTTGACTCCTGCCTTGGTACATAGAAATAATACAGAACTAAGTACATTGATTTTGTATCGTGAGATTTTGCTGAACTTATTTATTAATTCCAAGAGACCGTTGGTGGAATGTTTGAGGTTGTCTAGATAGGAGAGCATGTCATCAATAAAGAGCAATAGTTTGACCTCCTCTTTCCTGATTTCCTCTACCCCTAATTTTTTTCTCTTGACCAATTGTTCTGGCTAGGACTTCCAGCTCTATATTGAATAGAATTGGTGACAGGGGGCATCCTTATCTCGTTCCACTTCTTAGGGGGAATGCTTTTAACTTTTCCCCATTCAGTATAACGTTGGCTACGGGTTTGTCTTATATGGCTTTTATAATTCTGAGATATGAGTTTGTTGAGAGTTTTTAATCATGAAAGGGTACTGGATTTTGATAAATACTGTATGATGTCTCAAATGAATATATCAATATAGATGGAGGGCTGTCCACAACTTACCCTGCCATTGTTAATATAATTTTTCATATTACATGGCTGGATACTTTCCAGACATCTGTGTATAATTTGTCTATATGCTCGCATGTAATATTATATATAAGCATCAAAAGTATATGAACCTTATAATGAGGGGAGAAAGGAGATAGTTACGATATTAATAACAATAGTAACACCTACACTCCTCCGCCACCATTTCCTAAGAGCTTTCTCCATGGAAGCCACTGTTCTTAGTACTTCTTCAAGTTCTAACTCATTTGGGTAACTCACTCAGAACCACAAAGCTGGATGGCAAGAGGGTTCTTACATGCAACCAAAGCAACTGTCCTCTAAAGCTGTGCTTTATTCAAAATATACTTATTAAGAGCATAATAGAGTCACCAGAGATACTCCAAGCATCAATGGAAAATAGAAATTCAAAGAGCAGGAGGGGGTTAAGCGCTTACTTGCTCACTCACCCAGCAAGCATTTATTTACTGATTCCTTACAAGAGGGCAGGCACTGGAGATACAGGTGTGAATAAAATGAAATCTCTGGCCTCTAAGAACTCCCCTTCTCATCTGCCCAGAAGGCCATATCTTCTGATTTCTAACATTTCTAATACTGGGAAGGTACACACTGCTTGTAAGATTCTGGCCACAAGTGTGAAGTGGAACTTTGCCGGTAACTCCAGGCGTGGAGTCACCCTAACTCCCCCTCTGCAGTGCAAAGCCTGAAGGGCAGGAACCATCCCCACAAACCCTCTCTGCCCCCTCGAGTTCATTTAAACTGACTTTTTGGGTCAGGAAATTTATTTCTGATGCTATCCTCACCTCACTCCCACAAAACCAAGCATTTCAGATCAAGTATCTGTGAATCATAGGTCAGGCTGACTCATTTCTTAAAGTTTCCAGCTTGTGAATGAAAACAGTATAGATGGCTTGGAGGATGATTGAATATAAGGAAAGACAATGAGAATCACTCTACATTTATCTACAAGGATGCAAACCAGATCTGCAAGTATTTTATTAAAATGAGAAAGACAGCTGCTAAAAAATTTACAGTGAGGAATGGTTGGTAAATGAAAAGACCCACCATTCCCTTTTTTGTGAAACTGATCTACCATGTATACCTTGCTAAAGACATGCTCTCCATTCACGGTACTGCTTTTTTTGGTCTTATTTTTGGTAATGTGAAAAATAGGGATGGGCTTTCAGAAGCTCAGTTAAAGGTTCAAAGCCTGTAAAATTATGGTGTTTTTCATATAAAAAAGTGGAAGAGAAAGGAAGGAAGCTTTGGTTGAGCATCTCATTCCATCCCCTGAAGACCCAACAGGATAGGGAAGCCGAGGTGGGGAGAGGTTGGGCCACCTGCCCCCAGGAGCTTAGTGGCAAACAGCACCTTTGGAGCTTTGGGCTCCTTCTGTACAAATCTGCTCAGCAGGGACACATTTAACCAAAGGGGTGTTCAGGAATGGAAACTCACAGTAGGGGCACAAAACAAAGTGCTGGGACCAGGAACGGCAACCCCCCTTAGACACTGCTGGGCCACGACTCCCACTCAGCTTCACACCCATTCACGTTGACCTTTCAACCTGCAGCACCGGGCTGTGTCTCCAGACTAATGTGCAACACCACGGTAAGAGGCCAGAATCTCGCCCCTATGAGAAATCCTAACCGAGACCCCCATGAAAATCTACCAGTGTCTGAGTCAGATCAGGTGGCTTTTGTGGTCCTGAGCCTCAAAGCAGGGGAAGGCCCTTTGCCCTGAATTCAACCACATGGTCTCAAGTCTCAGGGGAGAAAACATCACCTATGAATCATGGCAGCTTATAGCCTTCTCTGGGCCTCTCTCAGAAGCCTCTGAAGGGCACGGCATGTGTCACCAGGAGCTGGAACAGCAGCACAATTCTGTGAAACAAGATTGCATGGGTTTGGGTGGTCTCTTTGGATGTCTCATCAAGACTGCATGGGTTTGGGTGGTCTCGTTGGACGTCTCATCAAGACTGCATGGGTTTGGGTGGTCTCTTTGGACGTCTCATCAAGACTGCATGGGTTTGGGTGGTCTCTTTGGACGTCTCATCAAGACTGCATGGGTTTGGGAGGTCTCTTTGGACGTCTCATCAAGACTGCATGGGTTTGGGTGGTCTCTTTGGATGTCTCATCAAATCATGAGATGACCTATCTGCTGGTGACAAGTCTCAGAAATGGCAGATGCAGCAATCATAAGTGGGTGTGGTCTTAATCTTTTAAATTCTGTTTTGGTGGATACCTAGCTAATTTGGAGCCATATTAATAGATCAAAGCCCAGAGAAAGTGACTAGTCTAAGAAAACCAGGCAGTATTAGACAAAGTCGGAAGGAGAACTCAGCATCTATAATTTCTTTCCCCATCATCATATTGCCTTGTTTAGAACAAAAAGACAAAACTGGCAGTGGGGGTGGGGTGAAACACTTTTATTAGATGGCAAAGTGATGGGGAAGAAGAGCAAACTCCAAAGTGAATATATGGCTGGGCAGTCCTGGACTCTTTGTGACATTGTCACAGCTCAGACCTCTGGGCTGGAACTTTATCAGGAATTTTCTTTCCCCAACCCAACAGAGTGGAAGGTGAGCTAGAAGGTTGGGGAGCTGGAAGGTGAGCTAGCAGTGCATTCTTTATGCCAATCCCAGTGATACTGTGTAAGCCTGTTATTCAGAGTGTAGGAGGTCCAAGGGGCTCACTGAGTCCATTGTGCAGATGAGAGGTCCAGGGAGAGATCCCAGCTGGGCCGTGCTGTGACTAAGCCAGATCCCTTGTTCTCCTGTCTTGCAGAGTTCCCAGGGCCCAGGGCACTTCCCAGACTGTAAGGGCCCCGCTGGCAGCCCTTGGAGTTTTACGTAATTCTGTTTACTGACTTGGCAGACTCTCCAAGGCAGGTGGCTGATTTTGATGAAATCTATTGTAGCTACCAAAAGATAGTTGTGGCTAGGTGGGTCTCTCAACTCACACATGAGAAAGGATCTGGAAGTATAGTGAATGGGAAAGCAGATAAAAAAATTATGTATTTCGACTAAATAAAAGTAATAAAACTATGTAGCAGTTATAAGAACAAGGTGCTAATGTGGATAGCACTCCTTGTTATATTGGTGAGCAAAAAAAAGTAAACTGTGATATACTCTATCACAGATCTGCAAAACAGTACTCTGTGTGTGTGTGTGTGCGCGCGCATATATAAACACACTAGAACAGTGGTTCTCAACCTTCCTAATGCTGCCAACCTTTAATACAGTCCAAAGGGGTCACAACCCACAGGTTGAGAATGGCTGCACTAGAAGGTCTGCAAGGATGTGATCCAAAATAACAAATGTGACCCAAACAGTTAAGAAGGAGACAAGAATTGAGGAGTTAAAAGGATTTTAGTATTCTTTTCTTTAATGTTAAGCTTTTTTAAAATTTTATTATTTTAATGAGACAGAGTCTCACTTTGTTGCCCTCGGTACAGTGCTGTGGCATCACAGCTCACAGCAACCTCAAACTCTTGGGCTCAAGCGATTCTCTTGCCTCAACCGCTCAAATAGCTGGGACTACAGGCATCCTCAATAATGCCTGGCTAGTTTTAGAAATGGCGTCTCGCTCTGGCTCAGGTTGGTCTTAAACTCGTGAGCTTAAGCAATGCCCCCACTTTGGCCTCCCAGAGTGCTAGGATTACAGATGTGAGCCACTGCGCCTGGCTTTATTTTTGGTCCTCATTTTTAAAAATGTTATCATTCTAAAATAAATACACTTATTTCATACATATGTAATAAAAGATTGATTTTTAAAGAGACAATAGAGATAGAATTTTAATGATTCATCTGTCTCCTCAGTAACTATGTGAGCATCTAGTATGTGGCAGGCATGAAAAAATCTAGCCCTCCCCACAAATGTTATGTTCTATTACAGGGGAAGGAGATTTACCTGCTGGATAAGCACAATATGTTACAAGTACTCAGGTGAGAGAAGAAAACAAAGCCGAGTAGGAAAATACAGAAAGGGGTCTCCATATTTCATAGGAGATCCCAGAGTCCCCAGTAAATCTTGCCAACGCCGGCCATGTTGAAACAAAAGAATTATGACAGTAGTTTGCAAGTGGACAAATCTTTTGCAATTTTACAGGAATATCCATGGTCTTTTGACTTCAGTTGGAGTTCCTGAAGGAATATAATAGTACAAAGGATAGTCTGAAGTTTGCAGATATTTAACCCACCACAAACAGAGAGACGGGGCTTTGCTGCTTTTCAAAGGCACTGACTCTTTAGCTGCTTTAATCCGTACATACGGTTTACTCTACCAGGCTAGAAATGGCCTCCGCCAAAAAACAGCTGGGTTGAGTTGGGTTTCTAAAAATAACTCAGGGAAGCCTGCAGTGTGAGGAGAAGATGGTCACACGCAGCTCCAGGGAGGGAGATCAGAAACGTTAGATTTGAATTACCAAAGAGCTGAAATGGAGTGCAAATATCTCCTTATGGCAACTGCTATATAATTAGCCATCCTAATGGGATCTTTTCAAAACCGAGACAGTTCAACAAGTAAGTTTAATTGAAAATAAAATTTCCAGACCAACTATTCTGTCAAAAGTGCATTACATGAAGATGGCTCAGCAGTGAGCAAATCACTGGGCTCCTTTTTCCAGGTTCACGTGTCTTCTGTCCTCTCGGATAAAGTATTCAATTTTCTCTGTGTCAATGTTACTGCAGGGGCGATCTCCTGAGTCGAGAGCAACTCAGGCCCCTGAAAAGAAGGAGCCTGGATTAAAATCTCAGAGAATAAGGCAGAGAGGAGAAGAGAAAATGACACTTGCTTTCCACCCCTATCAGCACAAGGACACGTTTCATTCCAGGAGGACCACATTGATCCATCAGCTCGCAGAGAGGGTGACTGTGACCTGCAACTGTCTCTAGAACTTGGGTTTTCACTGGTGCTACTTACCAGCTGGGCCAAGTTACTTAACTTTTCTGAGCAACAGTTTTCTCATCTTAAAAGAAAATAAAAGGACTGTTATTCCCACACTTCCCAGGATGGTCAGGAGGATTAATGTGTGTATGATCAGTCTGGTGCTCCAAACGGGTAGTACTCCCGTGAGGGGTGAGCGGGGGAGGGGGGGAGGCCCAGCTCCTACCTTGTCAGTCGAAAGGGGTTGGTGCAAGGACCTACAGAATCAGTATCACCTGGAAGCCCTTTACTAGGGAAGCAGCTCAGGGTCACACTGAAAAATTGACCAAGAATCTGCATTCAACCAGCGCTCCTGGAGATTTGTATGTGGCTCAAATTTGAGTCTTGCTGGCCTGGGCCATCTGTCAGGTGTGTGATTCTACATTGAGTGACATGTGTTAAAGAGAAAGTAAGAAGAAAGGAAAGAAGGTAGAGAGGAAGGGAAGGAGAGAAAAAAGGAGGAGAGAGCCATTTAAATTAAAATAAGAAAACTAGAAGATAGTTGAGGCGCCAGTTATTCAGGGTCAGGTTCAAAAGCCCTCCCAAGAAAGCTAGGCCTGGAAGCCATCTTTTTTGCTTAAAGCCACACCACGTAGCTTGTGCTCCTTCATTCAGACCAAGCACGTGGTGCCTCTTTCCCAACACTGGGCCCTTGTCTGAAAATGCTCAAATGACACTGAGGGAATGTCTCATGTGATGGAGAGCTGCCCTCTTCATTTCCCCCAAAGCAAACAGATCCTGGAGCTAACTGACCTCCTAAAAACCCCAGCAGTGTCTGCCTCTAGTTCATTAAGCTCATTTAAGAAAGGAAACATCTCTTCCAGAAGATGCAGAAACCCAAATTTCCTGAGCCTTCTGATGACCAAAATGGAAATGGGGAATATGACTCTTAACACTTATGAAACCCCAATTCTGGAATAAGAAGCACTGACGATACTCAGCTTATAAGGCACTTTAAAAATCCTTACTGGGAAGAAATATAATAAAAGCCAGATTTTAAAGACAAGGAGGCCAACGCTCAGCGAGGCATCGTGGTGGAATCAGGGACCATCCACTGAACCTTCCCCACTGAGCATGAGCCCCATCTGCTAGGCTCAGGATCCCAGTGACCCCAGCCACTCCCAGACATGACCTGGGAAGCACCACACTGTGTCTTTGTGGTTGGTGGTTGGAGACTCTTTCTTTATAGAAAGCATCTTCAGCTGAAAATTTCATCTCCTGATGTGGGGAGTGATGGTGGTGCTCCATTGGGCCACTACACCTGTACACTGAGGAGGCTTCCTTGGATGCATGAGAGCCCAGCTTTACGAGCAGAATCTCCTGGGTTCAAGTCCTGGCCCTACTTCTCAGAACTATCTGGTATTTTGTAAATCAACTCCTCTGAGTGACCTGGTTTCTTCATTTTTAAAAATGTCACCAACAGCAGCTGATACACATTGAGTGTCATTCTAAGTGCTTTTTGTTAACTCATTGAATGCTTGTAACAAACTATTATTATTATTGGTGTACAAATGAGGAGCTAAGGCATAAAAACAAATGAAGTTACTTAATCAGGGCTACAGGGCTAATAAACATCAGAAGCAGGATTCTACAGTTGCTGGGGGCCTATGTTGGGACCGTAAGGAAGAAATGCTCTCAGACAGCTATCAAGAGATTCCTGTGAAGCCCAGGGAGGCTTCCTAGGCCACCTGGCAAGAAGTAAGTGCTCAATAAATTCTCACGATAAGGTGTCATTTAAAAATTAATTTCTTTGGTAAGCCAGAAACATACAGGTTACCATAGCTTCCACATGGCTGAGAAGGCAGGTCAGTGAGTGTGGAAGTATTGCTCCTCGACAGGGGTTCATTCCACTTGTCTCCAGTGGGCACCTTGCCTTGGAATCATGGCACAGAGCAGGAACTTTGGTGGTCTGGCCTTTGTATCTTTCCACTGACCTGTCTACCAGGGATTCTACTTGTAAACCTCCAAGGAGGCAGTTGGAGTGTGAGTGGGCCCGACTTCAGGTTGGAAAAATAAATGGGCTGTTTCCAAAATGAGTTGGACAGATCCAGGTTTCAAGACAAAGGCTCACGTGTGAGTTGGCTCACTGCTTCTGAAGTTCTCTGCAAACGGGTCATCAGTGTTGGGAATAGATCCCTTGTATAGAAGAGGTAGTGCTTAAAACATGGGAAAAACCAGAACTCCAGTGTGGAAGGGAGCCACAGCTCTCTTGTTTATTAAAATATTCCTAGTTCTAACCTGGGCACAGTGGCTCATACCTGTAATCTTAGCACTCTGGGAGGCTGAGGCAGATGGATTGCCTGAGCTCAAGAGTTCGAGATCAGCCTGAGCAAGAGTGAGACTCCATCTCTACTAAAAACAGAAAAACTAGCCGGGCGTTGTGGTGGGCACCTATAGTCCCAGCTACTTGGGAGGCTGAGGCAAGAGGATCATTTGAGCCCAAAAAGTTTGAGGTTGCTATGAGCTATGATGCCATAGCACTCTAGCCAGGGTGACAGACTGAGACTCTGCCTCAAAGAAAAAAAAAAAAAAATTCCTAGTTCTGTTTAGGTACATTGCAAATTGTAATGTACTCAAAACAAGGCCACGGTGTGGGAAGAATTGGCCCTGGCCAAAAACAGCAATGGCAAATCTACAATCTCTGTTGAGCACTGGCTGGGAGGACACCTTGCCCCGTCTGGCCAGTGAGACACAAGGAGACGTCTCCTGGAGATATCTGGGGAAAATTTCTTTTCCCTAATAGGAGATAGTGGCAGTCAAAGGCCCCCATTTCCCTCCTGATGCTTATTTCTGCTAAAAATGCTATTATGACAAAGTGATGTCTAAAGCAAAAAAAAAAAAAAAAAAAAAAAGGTACCATCACAGAGATACTGTGCCAGTGCCCTGACATGGTTGAGCTATCAAATGCATCCTTTCTGGTGCATCTGCTAATACCAGGTGCTGGTGAGGATGAAGGGAAACAGAAACTCCTGCACACCGTTGGTAGAAGTGCATATTAGTACAGTCATTCTGGAAAACAATCTGGTAGTACTTGTGAAATTAATATGAGTGTGCACTATGACTCATCCATGCAGGGCTAGGTCCGCAGCAGAGAAACTCTCCCACAGTCCCACAGCACAGGTGTGAGGGGCGCATCACACCTCACATCCCCCAGCAGGGCACAGAGGCTCCGGAGCATAGGGCAGGACCTATGGCAAAGGACTACGTACAGATGAACAGGAGTGCACATAGCACCAAGAATTCATCTAAAAACGATAGTGTTGAGTAAGAAGCAAAACAAGATTGAGATCTATGCAGAATCCCATCTATCTAAATTAAAAACCGAAACCCAATCAGGAAGAGACAGGAGTCAATACGTGCAGGGCCTGGAGTAAGCACAGTGCAGGGCTGAGGCTGGGAGTGAGGGGTCGGGAGTGAGGAGGGCAGCAAAAGAGGTGGGGTGGACTGCAGAGGCCACTGGTAATGTGCCTGGAACCACCAGGGCATTCCCAATAAAATCTGAAAGTGAAAACACAATCAGTGTTGGAGTCAGAAAGCCCACGGGTGAATGTTCCCATGATTCTTACTGACTGCAGCTCTCTGGTAAGTAACTTAATGGAGCCTCAGTTTCTCTATCATGAAAAGTAGGTATGAAGAGCAGCCTGCAGACCTGTCCTGGGAGCATCAAGGAGACTGTGAGCAGAGACTCTGTGTGTGGATGGCAACAGCCATGAGCCTGAAGGACTCAGCTTGCTCCTCTATAAAATGTGGATTATTCTATTACCTCCCCAGCAGTTATGGTGAGGTTGAAATGAGGCAAGGCCCACCCAGGATGAAAACCAGGGTCCTAACACCTGGGAGCACCACTGTCCTCAGCTCTGCAGGCAACAGCAATGCCCCCTGCACACACCAGGAAAGGCAGTGGGGGCTCAGGCTGCCCTTTGGTGACACCACTCCACAAGGGTCCTACACATTCACGGATATATTTCCTTTTCTTGTGAGCCAATGACTAATTTTTAACTGAATGAGGCATGTTACAAAAAAGAGAAGAGATGAGAGGGGGAAACAGAGAAGCAGCTGCTGTCTCCTGCCGTCCCAAGCAGGTAAAAGCGTCTTCATTTTTCCAATGAAGAACTTTTCTTGTTGTACAGATTATCATAATTCCAGGAAAGATGTGATGACTTCTGAAATTGTCACATCATAACTGTCACCACTCCCTTACGGTCCTACCTCCTTTGCGTGATGACCCTTCAGATGTCTGGGAAAAATTCTGTGAAGCAGAATGACCACATACTTTGGGGTCGATTTTGTTTCTAATTTCACCCTAAATGCATCCAGGTACAAAAAAGCCCTTCACACCACCCAGCCTTCTCTTTTTCTAGACTGCATCTTCTAAATAAACTCCCTAAATAAGAGAATGAGGTCAAAGTGAGATTTTCATACCTCCCAACAAATTGTTGCTTCGAGAGACCAATTTACATGGCCAACAGCAATGGGAGTATAGGCAAGGCTCCCACACATTCTTAGAATTAAACTCCAAAACCTATCATTCTAATTTTTAGCAGCTTGCTGGTAAAGAGACACCATGGCTGCCCTGTTCTGGTGAGCATACAACTCCCAGTGATCCTGAGTTCACTGACATGCTATTTTCTCCTTATGAGAAAATAAGGTTTTTCTGATTATAAGGAGACCTGTATCACATAGGTAGGCCTGAGGAGTGGAACAAAGAGAAAGTCTAGGAGGAGAGAAAGGTAGCCAACAGCCTGCTGAGAAAGAAGGAAAAACAAAGGAATAATAAATGGGAATGTTTGCATGAAAAACTGCAAAAAAATAAAAATTCCACATCCACTCAGAACACATCTGTATAAAATGTGTGCACACGTGGGGAGATGGAAGGTGAGGGGACATGCAAGGACAGAGTGTGAGGGGACATGGAGACAGAGGGTAAGGGGACATAGGGAGACGGAGGGCAAGGGGACATGGGGGACAGAGGGAGAGGGGACATGAAGGGATGGAGGGTGAAGGGACATGGGGGATGGAGGACAAGGAGACAGGAGGTGATGCAGGATGAGGGGACATGGGGGACAGAGGGCAAGGGGACATGGGAGGATGGAGGGTGAGGGGACACAGGGGGAGGAGGACAAGGGGATCAGACAATGGCTCTACGATGACTCTGCTTCATGCAGAAATGAAGACCAGTGTGACAGCTGGGAGGGATTATGGCTCTGGGATTTGGGCACACTTTTGTAGCAGCCCATATAGCCTATGGCTAGGAGGAGTGAGAGTTCTAAGAAATACCTGTATAGCTTGATAATGGAACACCTTGCTGAAAAGGGCATGGGGAGGGATTTAGTGCTCCTAACAAGCATGAGAGCTCGCGAGGTGAGAGCAGTGGTGAACTGACAGTCTCTACACCTGCGGTGTTGAGAGGTACGAGATCAGCCTTATATCAGGCTGGAGGAGAAGGCAGTTGGGAGCATGCGCATTCTATCACGGACCCACTTACTGTCTCCTCTCCTGCCTGCAGAACGCCAGCATGGCGTGTCTTTGCTGAAGATTACTAAGCTCAGGTAAGGACTAAGATCTATCTGTTCTAAGATTGGTTTACTCTCTCAAAGACTCTCTCTCTCCCGCCCCTGCTGAAGTAGATAGCCTTCAGGCACCTAAGAGAAATTGTTCCTCAGCAAGGTAGCTTAGCAGCCAGCATACGGAGCCTAGTTAAGCCAACCCGAGACCTGGCCAGTCCGGGCCCTGACGCTCTTTCACACACATATATATTTTTTAACAGATGTGGTAATATTGATTTCAAATAAGATAAAAAACACAAAGAATAAAGTTAGAGAAAGAAAAATAAAAGCAGTGTCAGGAAAGAAAAGGCAGCACATGAAGTAGCTACGTAAGGGCTGTATAATCAGTCCCCTTGTCCTGAAAATCTCATCTTTAGATGAGGTCAAGCTCTTTCCTACCAGTGAGGAGGCCCCAGGGCACTTCCCCAGGCCCACTGCTAGCTGCTGGCAGCTCCCTCTGGGTCATTCCTGGGTCCAACTCTCTGGCTTGGGCCTGTAGGTGGGCTGGGACCTTCACTGAGCCCTCCCCAGCCCCTCTGCCAGGCTAACCTGCACACTTCCTTCCGGTCTCAGCCTCAACATCAGTTCCCCTGGGAAGCCTCCTCTGCTCCCTGGGGCAGAATCAATGCTTGGGTTCATCCTGCTAAGACATCCTGTGTGTTCCCTACCCCAGAGTTTGCCACTGAAGTGGTTTGTACTGGCTGCTTTAATCGCTGTTTCTTCATTTGAGGTCTAAACGTCTCAGGGGACAGATGGATCACTTGAACTGTGTCAGCCACGGAAGAAAGGCCTGAGCAGGGAGACAGGAGAGGCAGCCTGGGCTGGACAATGGCCCTTCGATGACTGCTTCAGTTTCCCCCTTCTACTCCCTGGCCCCGCACCACTAATCCAACCCACCCTTTAGAAACTTATTTCTCAAGTGCCTGTTATCGCGAAGGCACTGCCTTGAGGAATTGCAAAACAGAGCCATTCCTTGAGTGTATAACCTAGTTTAGGGAGTCAGGACTCCAACATGAGGAATGTTAGATAACCAGGCAGGAATGAGGTGTGAGATAACAAAACAAGACTGTCAAAGATTAATTGAGTGTGGGCACCACAAGGTCAGTTCGGGAGAGCAGGGTTGCTGTGTCTGCAAAGGGAAGTGCTCTGAGTGCCCAATTTGAAGGATACCCATAGGTTAGGTGGGTGGGTGCAGGAAAAAATGGCACCCCATGATGGAAGCCTGGGTCAGGGAAGGAGCATTGGTGCTCAGGGGCCGACAACGGGCCCTGTGAGGCTAGAACAGAGAGGAAATAGCTAGCAGTCCTGAAAGGATGTATTAGGGCTAGAATGTTGAGGACCTTGAAAGCCAGGCGGAAGAATCTGTGGTGGAAAAGAGAGGAGTGGGACTTCTGCACTCCCAGTGCAGCTGACCAGAATCGTTGGTGGGGTCATCAGTTTGTGGGCAGCTCCTGGGACAGACTAGAGAAAGAACCAGTTAGGAATCTCCTCTGAGAGTCAAGGCACGGAGAGAGACCTGTGGAAGCAGAGCTGCCACGGCCTACCTACAAAGCATGGTGGCCATCACCAATCCCTCACAGCACATTTTCCTGCAAAACCCACATGGGACCTCAGAATTCTTTCCTGTCACACTCGGAGATCCAGGCAGCCCCTCCTCATCCATCCAGGGAGACAGTTCAAACCTACTTGCCTTGCAATCCATGAGTCAGGGTGGTGATACCGCATTAATGTGTGTCTTCAAATTTAGGTGGCTTCAAGCTTTAAAGATTAATTCCCAGTTCATCAGTGAACCAGAGACTGTGTTCACTGTTAGCACCACCCAGACCAGGCTGATGGGGAAGTCTCTGGACACTGCACTATTGGGCAGCAGGACAGAGGACAAAGACATGAAGAACAAAAATGCCATGCCAATTTTTCTCACCATTCCTTGGCCAGAAGTGCTCACAGAGAGCAGGGAAGCTCAATTCTACGCTCTAGAAGGCAGAGAGTCAGAAAAAAAGGAACCGCCTCTGTACGTCACCTCTCAGGGCACATGGAGTTTGCTATGCACTCATTCAGCTAGCACAAATTTATTTTAAAATGGCATGCTTTGTACTCTGCCACTTTCCTTCTCATTATCTTCTGTTTTCTTCATAGCACTTGGCTCTGTCTGAAATGTCTTGTTTAGGGACCTGCCATCTTTTATTGCCAGGTTCTAAGCTCCATGTCTGTCTCGTTGGGAGTGCTGGGTACACAGCAGGGTTCTCAACAAATATTTGCTAAACGGGTGGATGAATGAACAATTTCCACGACAACAGGGGCTTCACCAGCTTTATTTAGTACACAAAGCCCAGCACATAGTCGGAACTGAATGGGTTGCTGAAAAGTTAGCCAGTTTTTCACACCTCAGCTTGGAGTGACTCAGCATTTCTTTCTCTGCAGACACTTAAGCTGAAGGCTGGCCTGGTCACATGCAATGCCTTTTAATAAGTGACTTCAACCCTGAGACCTCCCCCTATCTTTCTCCCCTGCTCTCAAGGCTTGGGACCAGGTGTCCCACTGGCCTGAGCACATAGGGAGCAAAGAAGCCGAAGTAAAATAGAGAAGAAGAGACTTCCCAGGGGGTGCAACCAAGCAGAACATGCACCTGCACGTGAGCTGTGAACATTACACTCCAGTCTGGCCCCTTCAGGAATGTGCTATGTAACCTTGGGCCAGTTATACTCCCTCTAGGCCTCAGTTGTCCTGATGTAAAATCTGGACATTGAAGAAGGATATTTCTAAGGCTCCTTTTAGATTGAAAATGCTTGGAACAAGAAGTCGTGTAGGGTTATAATTCTCAGAGCGGCCTCCATAAGATTAAGGCTTTTTCAAAGCTTTTGTAGGCTGCACATATTGCATATCATAGACATTAAATGCACCCAGAGCCTACATTAAAATCCCTACGTAACTACGAAAGTTGAGCTGAGCTTGACAAGTTGACATAACATTCTATAAATATGTACAATATAACTGTTTTCATTTTGTAATTTGTTTCCATACTTTTCGACCAAAAATTTTCTAGGTTCATTCTCAAACTTGTAAATGAGGGGGGTGTCATTGAAAAACTGATGGGTCCCAGACACTCTGTTTAACTGCTCAATGAACCTATCTAAGCTATTTGGTGAAAATGCCATTTGCCAGGCTCCTCCCCAGACCCACTGAATTAGAAGTGTGGTTGGGGGAGCCCAGGAATCTCCATTTTAGCACATTCTGCAGATGATCATTTGCAAACTAAAGTTTGAAAACCACCGCTATAAAAAGAGGGTGAGGAAAGGGGCTGCGGGAGGCAATTTAGGAGGAAGAAGGAAAGTTACACAGGTGACCAAGGAATGGGGGCAACAGAAGATGGTCCCTTGTGCATTGCACTTTGCATATGTGCAAATGTGCTTCTGCCCAGTAGTGAGCCCTCGGTTCCACCAGAGTAAACACACATTATAGAACCTTGCCTCCCCTTCTGCTGAGCTCTTCCTCCAGCCCCAGAAAACAATACTCAGACTTGACCTGGAACCATATTCTCTATTGTGATTTGCGAGACGAGTTAACATTGCCAACATGTCATTGAAGACGTTGCCTGGAGACTGAAGCCACGGCTGCAGGAAGACCCATCAGCAGGGCTGTCGCCAGATGTCTGCAGTGGGAGCTCTGCCTTCAGTTAGAGATGAACACTAGCTCCATCA
The DNA here is from genome assembly GCA_963574355.1 of Loris lydekkerianus. NCBI lineage: Eukaryota > Metazoa > Chordata > Mammalia > Primates > Lorisidae > Loris > Loris lydekkerianus. The sequence goes on along the minus strand of CAUYPK010048320.1, from coordinate 55,510 downwards.
GTGAGTGGCTTCAACATCCAAAGATATAATTGTGTGTATTTACTGTGCACAATACAAGGTTTTAAAGTAAGTATACAGTATAAACACTGTGGAATGACTAAATCTAGCTAACACATACTTTAACTCACTTTGGTGGTGAGAACACTTTACATCCACTCTCGGCATTTTTTAAGAATACATTATTAAGTAGAAGTTGCCATGTCACAAAACATACCTCCTGAACCTGTTGCTCCTATCCAACTTAACTTTTATATCCTTTGTCCAACATCGTCCTAACTTCCTCCCCAACCACTTCAGACTGTGATAATAACAACTGTTCTCTCTATTTCTATGAGAGCTGCTTTTTTTTTTTTTTTTTTTTTTTTCAGTTTTTTGCCAGGGGTTCGTTTGAACCCACCACCTCTGGCGTCTGGGGCTGGCGCCCTACTCTGTTGAGCCACAGGCACTGCCCTATGAGAGCTACTTTTTAAGAACCCACATATAAGTGAGATCATGTGGTATTTGTCTTTCTCTACCTGACTTGAGCCACACATGTAAAAGCACTGTACATGTGCATACATATATGCATCGCACACACGTGTGCACATGCATACACACATGCCAGACATTACGTGCATGTGCATTTAAGCTTCTGCAGTGATCAGAAGTCACCTAGACTATACGGCTAAGAGCTGGTTACCAAAGGACCAAGAAGGTCCCAGGCTAAAGAAGGCTGGTTGTAAAAGAGGGTGTGCTATGCAGAAGGCCAAGGACAGTGCTAAGAGTTTCCCATGGATGTCTCACGTTGATCCATGATGGAGTGTATTATCTGTCCAATTCTTTTAATGAGAAAACCAACATACAGGAAGAAATCTGTGACTTGCCCAAGATCCTGTAAGATCAAACTCTGACCTAGCTAACCCCAAGGTTAATGTTCAATGCCCCACCTGCCTGAAAGTTCCAAAGCTTTAAGCATGGTGGTGGAATGGGAGGAGGAAGTCTGTTCCAGGGAGTAAGGAAACCTACCCCTCCAGTCAGAGAGAACAGCCAAAGTAATTCCTTAATAGTTTCATTCACAAGCAATAAGTGGTCATTGGAAAAAAAACAAATCACAGATCAGCAGTAAGGAAAAAAAATGTGCCCAATCACATCCTTTCCAAAATAAGGGTATTTGTATACTCATTTTTGTTTTTTAGCAAAGTACATACTTTTTTCTAGCCTACAAGTAACACAATGTAGTTTTTGCAATTGTATCAAAAATTATACAACGCTGACTTTTTGAAACACAGATAATTAGTGCTGCTTGCCCTGTCCTGATATTCTGTGAATTTATATCAATCCCTACAGTTCTCTGCAGATTCAAAGGAGGAGGGAGAAAAGCTTTCACTTCTTTTCTATTTGTTTGTTTCCTGTTGTTGACCTTCCCTCCACACTAATGTATTTGCCAAGAGTTAGAGAGTGTTTCTATCTAAACCTTGCGTTCTGCCAGACGACGTGGCCTTGAAAAACACTAAACAAAAATCAAGCTGTTTTCCTCCTCCTCAGAGATGAAAATGAAAAATAAGCTTTTGCAGCAACTGAGAGAAAATTACTTCTTAAAAAATTATCTTAATGCCCAAGGGAAATACAGCTCTACAATACAGAGGGCCTTAGACAGGACGGCTCATGGCCCTACCCTTCCCCCCACAAGGAGAGGCCACCACAGGCCCACCCCTCTGGGCCTCCACTAGTTGGGAGAGTGAAAAATGGCCTCTGTTCCTCCCCCTGGCCTTAATGAGGTTCCCTATTGAAATGTAGTTAATCACATCAATTAAGAGCCTTTTTACACTTGGCCTTGCCTGACTGGTACGAGCCCTGTGTCCCTGGGAAGGCGGTTAAGATAAGTGGCCACTCATGTCAGGAGATGATTAAGATACACTTTTTTTTTTTTCTTTTTCCCCTCCACCTATGTTTTATCATTTATATGTTTTTTAAAGAAATTTAGGTATGATTTATCCACGGTGAAATACCCTATTCTCAAGTGAACAGTTTGATAACCTCCAACAAATGCATCCATTCAAATGGACCAAACCACCAAGACACAGAACAGTCCCCTCGCCCAGGTGCCTCTCCACTCACCTCTGTCCTCCTCCCAGAGCAGCCACAGCACTGCTTCCTAGCACTATCATATAAATGGAATCATGTTACATGTTTAAAAGATGAGCATGAATAATAAGGAAGAACAAGTAGCTTCTAGTGGGAACCTAAAACAGTGTAGAGCTTTGGAAAACGGTCTAGCAGTTTGTCAAAAGGTTGCACGTATAGTTACTCTGTAGCTCAGTAATTCCACTCCTAGATATATGTATATATAAATACCCAAGACAAATGAAAACACGCATCCACACCAAAAACTTGTACAGAAAACCTCAGAGAAGCATTATTCATAACACCAAAAAGGAAAAAATGGAAACAACCCAATGCTCACCAACTGAAGAATAAACCAATAAAATGGGGTCTATGCATACAGTGGAATATAAAAAGAAAGTGAATTACTGATACATGTTACAGCAGGAACCTCAAAAACACCATGCTCAGGGAAAGAAGGCAGTCGCCAGAGACCACAGATCGTGTGCTTCCACCTACACAGATTATCTGCAATGGGCGAATTCACAGCCACAGAAAGTACATTAAAGGTGGCCTAACACTGGAGGGGGATTGGGAGGTGATAGCTACGGAGTTAGACTTTCTTTTCCAGGAGACGAAAATGTTATAAGGTTGTTAAATTGTATAGAATGGGAATTTACATCTCAACCAAGGTTAAAAAACAACCCAAAACATTCAGAACCAACTAAAGTGAAGAGAGTCCAGATGGGTGGTTTTCCTTCAGCGGAACTTTAACTGAAAACGTGTTTGGCTCTGTGGCTCAAGAACCCCAGGGGTTCTTGAACCTGAGGAACCTAACTGGTGCCCAGGAAGGTCTCCTTCCCATGAGAAAGTTCTGGAGTATGTTGCTTTTCCCAGGGGTCCCTGCCCTGTCCCTAGAATTTAAAGGAACTATTCATCAAATTCATTAGTTCTTCCTTAAACATTTATTAATCCTCTCATTAGCTGACAGCACACAATCACATCTGGTCCTGATGTACCATCTCCCTGCTCACTTTGTAGTGATGTGTTTGACCCTGTATTGAGCACATGAGCTTAGGAGATTAGAGTGGCAGGAAGAGCTCATCATTAGAGAAAGGACAAGAACTTTGAGAACCAATGGCACAACCAAATTCTACCTCTCATCAGGGTATGGCTACGCCTCTCCATGCCTCATGTTCTTCACCTTCAAACACCAACAACTTGCCCTGTGGCCGAACCAGGAGGAGCCCCAGTTCTGGGAACCAAACCCCAGCCCTACCACTTCCACACCGTGTGATTCAGGCAGTTTCCTCACCTCTCTGCACCTCTCTTCCTTGCGTGTAAAATGGGGATGGTACAAAAAGAGCCAGCAGGAGCCTGTGTAGAAGTTGGCGAGCTCACACCTGCAAACCAGGGACAGCAAACTCTTCCTGTACAGGGTCAGATTGCACATATCTTGGGCATTATGGGCCACACAGTCTTTTTTCTTTTCCATGGTGAGATCTTGCTACAGCATCCAGGCTGGTCTTGAACTTCTGGCCTCCAGCAATCCTCCTGCCTCAGCCTCCAGAGTAGCTGGGACTATAGGCACATACCACCATGCCTGGCTGATGGGGCCCAAGCAATCAAATGATGATGGAGCAGAAGCACACCTGTTGATGTCAAAAGGTACTTTTCATGTATTTAGTCCAAGAGCTGTTTACAAAGTAAGGTGTATACCATCATGCTATGGTGTGTATTATTTCATGCACGCACACACACATGCACCAGTTCACTTATCTCTGAATGATAACATGGTTTTTTCACTTTTTCTGGAAGAGATACCTACTGCTTTATAATAAGAAATGCAGTCAAACCGGTGCCCAGAAAAGAATTCAATATGATTGAAGTGATTTAACTGCTAAAGTGGAATGACTTTTTTTAAGACGGAGAGTCTCACTCTCTTGCCCCAGGCTAGAGTGTTATGGAGTCAACCTCAAACTCTTGGGCTCAAGAGATCCTCCTGCCTCAGCCTTCTGCTCGAGCAGCTTGGGCTACAGGCACTTGCCACCACAGCAAGCTAATTTTTCTATTTTTATTAGAGCTGGAGTCTCACTCTTGCACAGGCTGGTCTTGAACTCCTGAGCTCAAGCCATCTACCCTCTTCGACCTCCCAGAGTGCTGGGATTACAGGTGTGAGCCACCATGGCTGGCCAGAGTCAATATTTATTAATTTATCCAACACAGCCTCAGGAGGGATCTGTCACAAGCCAGGAACTGGGGGGAGAATGGAGGGAGAAAGGAGGGAGGGGAGACAGAGTAGCTCCCTGCATCGTGGGGTGCTTGTCAGGTAAATGCACTCACTCATGGACTGGTCTAATAGGCTGGGGGATTTGCACAGAAAGGCACAATCTCTTCCTCTAATTTGACTGCAGGCTCAGATTACACTCATACGCTCAGATGGTGATCAATGTAACGGAAAGCCTCCTGGTATCCATGATGAGACTAGTGTGCGGACTTCAAGGAGGCAAACTATTCCACCACATGAGCTCTTGTTTCCCTCACCCACAAACCAGGATAGAGCTAAGGCTCAGAAAACATTCTGCAAACACCAAGACTCTGCACACACCACAGGGGAGATTTAATGCTGAGATCTGAACTCCATTCTACATGGGTTGACAACCTGGAATTTAAATCATGACAGAAGCCAAAGAGCAGGGAGAAAACATGTTTACGAATTGAAAGACTGAACAGAGACAGGCAGTGAGCCGCGGGATGCCAGGTCACTGCGCCTCACAGGGACGCCGCCTGCTTATGCACTGGGGCGGCTCCTGACTTCCTGGCACTTGTTTGCAACTCCAAGGACAATCTGTACATTTGAAATTGCATTAAATTTCTCTTTTAGGATCTTGTTCATATATGTTAAAGAAGTATGTGACATTTAGGAAGTATTTAAGATCTGTGGCTTTGAAAACAAATCTTCCACATCTGGCCACTGGTAGAATAGAAAGCAAAAGTGATTTCCAGTTAGGTCAGGGGTTTGAACCCTGGCTCTGCACCCTTTCATAAGTTATTTATCTCCTAGCTTCAGGATAATATTAACTCTCCTTCAGGGAAAGTGATAATGACAGTGATGGGCGTATGCAGTACAGATGTTTGATACACAGCAGCTGTTTTTTTTTGTTTGTTTTTTTTTTTGTTTGTTTGTTTTTTTTTTCCTTAGTGGGAAAGCCTCAAGAAACAAATGAAGCAATGGGATCACGTCACCTAGAAGCTGTATCTCTGGGGAAATCAGCTCCTTCCAGAAGGGAAGGAGGTTCAGGGTGGTCTTTCTACCCCAAAGCAAAACCTGACCTCAGCCCTGCCTGAAAAGATGCTGCAGGATACCTTGTCCTTTTCAGTAGTGTGCCAAAGGCTCAATGACACTAAAAATTCACATGCAAAACCAGCCTAGTGCTCCGCATCCTTCTGAAATCGTGTTTGTGCCTGAGTAGAATGCATCCGATTTTTCTGCGATTAAGAAGGGATTAAAAGGAGAGTGAAGAAGGCAGCACTGCAGCCAGGGACCAGCCACGAGCAGAAGCAGCATGGTACAGCTTGCATCAGAATTACCCCAGAGCAACTGGGGAAATAATCAGATTCTAGGTCAATCTCTCAGATCCAGCAGGCTTAAGGGGGTATAGGTGCAATCCATATTTTACCAAGCCCTGCCCTGGTACCATGTATATTTCTGGATGCTTTCCAAGGGCAGGCTTGGGAACCACTCATGTGGTGGAGAAGGCGCTGAGAACTGGCCTCGGCAGGCCTCAGATGAAGACCCTGCTGAGAGCCAGCTCTCAGGCCCAATGTTAAAATGTTATCCAATTACGCCATGGCTGGGCCTAGGGTATGGAAGCCTGGGACTTCTCTGAAGGTTGCAAACATATGTATAAAAGGGAAACTGTCCTTGTGAGCTAGGCACTAAATTTTATATATAAAACATATAATAAATATACATTATATATACAGACATATGCACACATATATGTACACAGACACAGTGTATACACACATGACTATACACATGCATATTCATATGCTGATGTGTGCACACATGTATACAGACACTTGTATGCACATAGGCATGAATACACACACACCCTTATCTCAGTTAATACACAAGTTTTATTTCAGTACCAATATTATATCCATTTTTCTGATGAGGAAACTGAGGCATGAGGAAATAAGAAACTTGCCTCTTCAAATCCTGGCAGAGGCAGGCAGAGACAAAATGACCCAAGATGACTCAGAGTAGAAATCTGCAAAGCAATTGGTGCCTAGGGGTAGACACTGCCCAATAATGTTTGCCAAGAATCCTTCCTATTTCTATAGATGCATGTTATGTCTCCCATTGAGAGTTGCAGTGGATTTCCTTGTGTTGAATCTGGGCTGGCTTGTGACTGCTTTAACCAGTGAAAGATGATGAAAATGACACCGTGCTAAGTCTGTGCCTAGCCCGTACGAGGCCAGCTTGGGGGATCCAGCCCCCATACTGTGAAGCAGATTGGGCTAGAACATTCACGAGGAGGGACCTCAAGGAAAGAGCAAGGGGCCATTCCAGCCACCATAGCCAAAGCTCTAGACTTCCCACTGAATGTAGCCACCAAGACTCCAAATGCCTCCACGTGGAGCAGACCCACTCGGCAGAGAGCAGCCAACCTCCAGAACTAGGAGAAAAATAATTCTGTTATTTTAGCCACTGTATCTGGGCATGGTTTATTATGCTGCAAAACTGATTCATATACCTACATGGTTTGCAGACGAGTATACATTTTATTATACGCAACATTATTTTTTGATCGTTGTTCCAGGCAGGGTACTACATACATTACATTCACGGTCCTGTTCAATCTTTACTGCCACCCACGTAGCAGATATTGGCATTATTTCCATTTATTAACGAAGAAACTGAAGCCTAATAAATAACTTACCATAAACATGGATTGGCATTTCTTGGATTTGTACCTAAGTCTGTCTCATTCTAAAGCCTGTGTTAATCAGAGTTCTCTAGAGAAAAAGCACCAATAGGATGTGCATATGTGTGTATACAGATAGAAAGAAAGAAAGAGATTTTAAGGAAATTGTTCACACGGTGGTGTGGGCTGGAATTCTGAATTACACAGCATGGGCTGGCCAGCTGGAGACCCAGAGATATCTTCATGTTGCAGCTATAGTCCAAAGGCAGTCTAGAGGCAGAATTCTCATTTTCTGCTTGTTAGGCAACCTCAATCTATTTCCCCTTGAGGCTTTCATCTGATTGGGCAAGGCTCACCCACATTATGGAGAAGAATGTGCCTTAATCAAAGTCTGCGGATTTACATGTTAACCTCATCTTAAAAATACCTCAGTGACATCTGGACTGGTGCTTAACCAAGGCCAGAGTATTGCAGTAGGTACCATGGCCTAGCCAACTGACACGTGAAATTAACCATCAGGCAACATTTCTCTCACTCTGTGGCAAACCTGGGCCCGGCATTCTCAGTTACAGTCATGATTCACATAATTAACAAAATTTAAACAAGACTTGCAGTCCAGTCTGTCAAATTAAATGGTGTGGCACCTAAAGCATGTGGTGATAGGTTACTAGCCACACTGGAGCCATCAAGGAATGACCCTTGAGGACACGGAGAACTGGCCCAGCTGGAAAGGGCCAACAGTGCTTGAGAAAACAGGTGACAGGAATTATGGATGGCAATAGTCAGGAGAACGTCCTGGTTTTCAGAAGCCAGCTGCCCCCTCAGTAAGCTGTGTGACCTGGGGCCATACTCACCTCTCTGAGCCTCAGTTCTTTGCTGATCTGCAAAGAACCATCCCATTCTTCCCGTCATTCTCTTCAACTTCATCCCAGGCACAGGTCACTGCCATAGCAACTTCCTTTCTGCACTGGGAAAAGTCCAGCAAACTCCACTTTGGCACTGCAAAGAAAGAGAGGGACAGAGTGAGTCATTCTCCTCCCGGTGTCAACAAAGCAAGTTATCAAAAACCATGGAGCCCCAGAGCCTAGGCTCTTCTCCTCCTATAGGATACCCAACAGGAGGTTCTCAGCCCGTTCTCACACACTGGCTGCCAACTCAGCATTGTAGGAATTCACATCCTCCACCAGCTCTTAACAAATCCTATAATCACCAGCAGCTACTCAACCCAGAACTCGGACTGGTGAGAGGTTATCACTCTCACTGAATTTTGTTTCCTTGCCTACACTAAAGCCAGCTGTTTCCTTTAAATTAGTATCAATCAGGCCAGGAAGTTTCTTTTTCTCTGTAGTCCATTGTATGTGAGAAGATCAGAGGACCCTGTCAGATTCAAGGACGGAACCAGCTGGGCACTTGGAGATATAGGCTGGCCGCCCTGGCCTGACCTGGCCTTGCCCCAGCCCTCGTGGGTGGTCAACCAGTCTGCTGTGCTAGTGTTACTGTACCTACCAACTACAGTGAGAACAACAGGAGCCTCATAATGATAACTAAGCAGAGATTTCTAAAGGATATCTGGTCTGCTCCAAAGCCAGCTAGAAAATGCATATCACTCACATCTCATTCTGTCTCATAAACCCACTGCCTCCAGCCCATGGAGGAGCAAGTTCTGGAACCTGTCTCCAGGAAGCAACTTCTCCAGTGAAACAAACCCTTCTGAGGAGGCTGCATGGATATCAGGCAGAACTACATCTCTTTCTCATCTCATGGATGAAAAGGCTGAAGCTGATAATAATTCCAACATGTGTACAGTATTTAGCATAAGTGAGGCTTCATTCTAATGCCTGACATGGGCTGTGGTAAGCAAAATTTGGTCCCAAAGGTGACTGTGCCCTTGTCTCTGACAATATGTTAGGTTTCATGGCAATGGAGAATTCAGGTTGCAGATACAGGAAAGTTGCTAATTTCAGGGCCTTAAACAGGGAGATTGTTTTAGATTATTTCTGTGGCCCCAACATACCGTATGTACTCGAGTATAAGCCGAGTTTTTTCGGCACAAAATTTGTGCAGAAAAACCCGAACTCGGCTTATACTCGGGTCATAAAGGTTATTTGATTCGGTGATTGTGATTTAGCTTGATTACCTGTTAAGCTACGGTTTTCTGCACTTTATTTAAAGTTTTAAAGTTGTTGTTGCTAGTTTACAGTTTTTCTTTAGCAATAAATATTGAAAAGCATTTAATCTACTGATTCCTCAATTATTGTAATTGTTACATTTTTATTTTTGAAATTTACCAGTGGCTGCTTCACTTTCCACCTTGGCTTATACTCGATTCACTGAGTTTTCCCAGTTTTTAGGGTAAAATTAAGGGGTCGGCTTATACTTGGGTCGGCTTATACTTGAGTATATCGGTAATATATTATGATTATCCTTTTAAATAATGGTCTATGCATATGTATATTCATATGCTATATAACTTTGTGTATATGTAAAATAAAACCATATAACACAATTATCAATTTATGTACACTGTATCTAAATTAATTTTTTTTCAAAATTATTTAATTGCCAGGCTTTCAAAACTATCATCATGATTTATCAGGTACTCATAAGTAAATGCTGTTAGATTTGTTAGATTTGAGAGATTTTACTAAAAAAGTTTTAAAATTTGCACATATAGAATTTTCAATCTTAAACTATACACACAAACACACAATCTTAAAATTTAATGACACCATTTGTTTAAGGAGACCTAAAGATAATTTTCTTTCTTTATCTTTGAACTGCAAATGCTTTGATATTCTCGTACTTTCCAAAGATAACATTTAAACTTAAAGTAATTACTGATTGAATCACACGTTAAGGAATCAGCATGAATCATTTTTGTTAATGTTTATAAATACCCAGTTCTTTTCAACTTCTTAACTTATCTACATTATCTAGTCTTTCCTGAAACCAAGGAAAGCAACATGTATTAAGTTTTGGTCCATACAACATGAGGAAAAGTGACATGTCCCCCCATTTCCATGGACAGCTGTGAAACATCCCCTGTAATCGTCCATGCTTTCTTTCTACTTGGATGGCCTGAAAGAAAACAAAGGACTTTGCCATGTTGGAGATGGAAGGTTGGAAGGATGGAAGGATAGAAAGATGGAAGGATGGAAGGATACCAAACCGCTGATATGCCATTTAGATAAAAGACACTGAAAAGAGATATCAACTTTGAATTTGTACTAACAAGAAATAAATATTTGAGAGGCTAGACCACTGTCATTTCAGAGTTGTTTATTACAACAACTAGCATTAATTACTCTGACTAATATAAAACTAATTCAGTTTCTTGTAGGAAAATAACTTTTGTATTTCATAGTTTAGTTTTTCTAGACTGAACACTTTTAATTATGCTTGTTCCTAAAATAAGCCTAAAAATTATAAGAAAAACAAAGTTAAACATGTTTGTTGACTGTAGGACATATTGAAAATTTTCAGGAAGGAAATATATTAACATGTCTAACCGTATCTGCCTGTACCTGGACATAAAAGCACATTTATTAATATCTATCAGAACAATATTTTCCAGGAAACAGTTTATGGTATGAAAATAGTGATAAAATAATTTTATAGGTTATCCAAAGGTTCCCTATTTTCAATGTAGCAGAATATTTAATTATACCAAATATACATTTCTAATATCTTGGAAGTAAAAGTTCCATTGAGAATATTTTTAGTTATGTTTTGAAATGGTACAAAACACACACATATGAAAAGATTTCCTTATAGAAATAATAGGCGGCACCTGTGGCTCAGTGAGTAGAGCCCTGGCTCCATATATGGAAGGTGGCAGGTTCAAACCTGACCCAGCCAAAAACTGTAAAAGAAAAAAAAAAGTTTGGGTGGTGCCTGTGGCTCAAGGAGTGGGGTGCCAGCCCCATATGCTGGAGGTGGTGGGTTCAAACCCAGCCCCAGCCAAAAACTGCAAAATAAATAAATAAATAACTAGAAATAATATACACAGCAAACACATGATAAAATATAACTGCAAACCAATAATAATCAGGCAAAAAAAAAAAAAAAAAGCATGCTGTAATCCACCAGGGGGATGAGCAGTCCTAGTTGGTAGCTTCCACCTGAAGATGCTTTGTGTTCCTTGCATTATTCAAGACGTTTTCATGATTGTTTTAAATAATTTTATTTCTCAGTGATTAGTTAGAAAATCAATCAAAGACACCATAACCAAAATTTCCATTTTCAATCCTGTGATTTTCCTTAACTATCCTTTGGAAAGCACGAAAATACCACTTCTACACTCAATGCTGTGCCTTTGGATGTGGTCCGCTGCCGCCTTCGGACACTTCAGTCAGAGAAAAGAGCATCACTCAGCCCATTACGGGAGACTATTTCCTCCATTCCAGTTATTGGCTATACGGAGTTCTGAGAAATTTATCTTGATTTGTTCTTATTGTTGACTGACTCTTATCTACAGAAGAAGAAAAAAATCCTTTACCTTGTAAATTTCTTCTAGTGGGATAGCTCCCCAGTTGAAGATTCAGGACAACATAATACCTCAACTTAAAAAAAAAAAAAAGTTACATGTTTCCTTACTGTATTTTATAGAATTTTTCTAAGTATTTCTGTGAACTCTTTTAAACTCTTCAAGTATCTTTCAATCCGTGAGTTAAAGCTAATTCATAATTTAAATTGATAATCCAGGAAGCAAATAGTCCCTAAACTTCCTAATACTTGGTCGTGAGGGAAGGAGAGGCAAATACACTAGAAATTAGAGAGAGAGATTGTGAGCATACTAATCACAGGTAGTTAACTTGTACAGATATCACAGAATTGTAGCTTCAACATCAACTGGAAATGCACAAATCTTCCAATAACAGTAGGAAAGGTTTCAGGTATACCAGCAGGCATTGCGAAGAACATTAATGCAGAATCTGTCCACAGGACAAGGTCAGTACAAAGTCTTATTGTAATCAATGTTGCTGTTTGCAGCTCTGCTGGATTGGAACTTGGTGACGAGAAAGCGATTTCTCATCATTTACACATTACACATCAAAAATTTACACATTTTCTGCACCGATAGCTTTAAAAAAAGTTACATTACATTTTAAATACTAAAACCAAGGAGACAAACCAAGGACGTGCTGATCTCCTGGATCAATAACAGAATTACTGTTACCTATTATGAATACCAATATTAATGTCCAAATACTTTGTTTCTTGGGCTCCATCATAAACTAAAAAAAAAAACCTGATCAGATACTGTGCTGGGAAGGTGGCAAGAGCAAGATAGGTAATAGACATTAAATTCTTATTAACAAAGGACTATGGTGGCATTCAGTCTAGAAATTAAAACTTGGTTTTAAAAAGAACCTTTCATGATTAAGAGAGTTGATGATGTGAGTTAGGGGTTGGGGATCCCAGTTCCCAAATTCGGTTGACCTGATTTAATTACTCAGCTGAGCTAAAAGGTTCATCAGCGGCAGGGTGGCAGCAGAAAGCAAAAACAAATGGTCAGTAGAAGTAAAAGTAGAGTGGCACAGGCAGCGTGGATAGGAAGCAAAAGTAACTTGCACAAGTTTCAGGGTAACAAAGGGAGATTTGATTTAGGAAGAAGGAAGAACAAGTTTAGAGCACTTCCAAAGAGAGATGGAAGTGAGTTCCCCTGATGAAGGAGCAGAGGGGCGAGAGACCGAGGATGGCCTCTGGACAGGTATTAAATACTCCATTTGAAACAGGCTGCAGAGCTGCTCTGCTGCTCCAGGCAGCACTGCCCTGTCCTATTGGTCACTGGTTACCTAGGTTACTGCACAGCCACATTCTCTATTGGTCACTGGTTACCTAGGTTACTGCACAGCCACGTTCTCTATTGGTCACTGGTTACCTAGGTTACTGCACAGCCACATTCTTCTGGGGCCTCAGACTTCCTCGTTCAGCAGGCCCGGGTTTTCCTCCCACCCCCTTGAAAGTCCTTTCTCAACGTTAATTTCATTAGCCTCTAAACTCAGAGAATTGTACAGTTGAATAGAAACTTAGAGTATCCGATCTTCTAGCTAGTAATTGAATATATCTCTGAGATATTTCAACAAGTGGTCGCAGAGACTCCTTCAATACCTAAAGGTGTTCACCATAGGAATAACACCACTGATGGCTAAACCATCTACGAATTTCATTGGGGAGCAACTACATTTGTTAAAAAATTCGTTCTGTTGCTGAACTAAGATTTTGCATTAATTTTTTATCATGTAATAATTTTTACATTAAATTTTATTTTATACTCATTTTCTCAGGTAAATACTCATTTTCTCAGGCAAATTTTCAACTGATTAAAACATGTAATATTTTTAGAAGTTAGTATATTTGTTTTTCCATGAGATTATAATCTCCTTCAGCTCTGCCCTATACTTTACTTATCTTAGTGTATCTATGTATACTTACTTATCTTCCTATCTTACAAATAGTAGTTTCTCAAAAATATTTCTTAAGGAGTAAGAAAAGACATATATACAGTCACTGTGTTAGCTTTGGCACTGAACCTATCTAAGCTAAATATCTAATCTAAAAAATAACCTTCCTAAGGTTTTTGTCAGGGTTAAATGATTATGATACCTACTGCCTGCAGAAATGATTCTATGTATTTCATATTTCAGTATGAAAGCTATTGTACTTTCTTATACAAACTCATAATTTTTTAATTCAAATTCATGTTTTCTGATATGTTCAAATACTTTTAGTGATAACTTTTCTAGGAATGTGAAGATTTCTTAAAATCCTAGTTGCCTGTGAAAAGAGCCTATTATTTTTATTTTTATTTTCTCTATACATATACATGTGTTTATTTGATTTCCACTTTTTGCCTTCACAAAATTAAAAAGGCTTAAAATTTAATAACAATAACAATGTTTAAGATAAGGACTAGAAATAAAAACCTCATAAAGAAGATATATACATTTGGAAAAGAAATCAGACGATTGCTGCAATGAAATATTGAGCAATAATAATAATAATGATGCCAAAAAATAACATTCACATTGTCAGATAAAAGTATGTCTATCATAGAATGCTTTGACTCTGAGGTTCAGTGTGGAGTCATCAGTTAACTTCTTTTTTTTTTTTCTGAAGTCTCAAAAAATAGACAACTAATATTTATAAACAAAAATAGAAGACAATTTCAAAAAACAGATCATGTCAAATCTTATAGGCAATAGAAAAAGAAGAAATACTTCAAAATCATTCTACTTCATCTGGATATACCTAATATTAAAATTGGAAAAAATATATTATCATAAAGGGAAATTACAAACGTATTTCACTTATAAACGGGGATGCAATATTCTAAACAACGTATTAAGTTGAATTAAAAAGTATTGTTCAAATAATGTACTTTGGTCAAAATTAAATCCAATTTATGTGAGAATTAGTCACTATTTTTTTTTCTTTTCCTTTCCCTCACCCCCTCCCTCCTTCCCTCTTTCTGCTCTCCCTTTCCCCCACCTCCTCAGTGTCATTAATTGTCATTAATTGTTCTCATATTAAAGTTGAATACATAGAATTCATGCTTCTCCATTCCTGTGATGCTTCACTAAGAATAATGTGTTCCACCTCCATCCAGGTTAGTACAAATGCTGCAAAATCTCCATTTTTTAAATGGTTGAATAGTCTTCCATGATAAACATATACCACAGCTTGCCGTTCCATTCCGGGTTGGGAGACATTTAGGCTGTTTCTACATTTTGGCAATTGTAAATTGAGCTGCGATAAACAGTCTAGTACAAGTGTCTTTATAAAAAAGGTTTTTTTGTTTGTTTGTTTGTTTTTCCTTCTGGATAGATGCCCAGTAATGGGATTACAGGATCAAATGGGAGGTCTAGCTTGAGTTCTTTGAGGTTTCTCCATACTTCCTTCCAAAAAGGTTGCATTAGTTTGCGGTCCCACCAGCAGAGTAAAAGTGTTCCTTTCTCTCCACATCTGCTCCAGCATCTGCAGTTTTGAGATTTTATGATATGGCCCATTCTCACTGGGGTTAGATGATATCTCAGGGTGGTTATTTTATTTTATTTTATTTTATTTATTTATTTATATTTTGTAGCTTTTGGCCAGGGCTGGGTTTGAACCTGCCACCTCTGGTATATGGGGCCAGTGCCCTACTCCTTTGAGCCACAGGCACCACCCTCTCAGGGTGGTGTTAATTTGCATTTCTCTAATAATTAGGGATGATGAGCATTTTTTCATGTTTGTTCTGTTCATCTCTCTTCTCCATTTATGTATGGGATTGTCGGCTTTTTTCATGTGGATCAATTTAAGTTCTCTATAGATCCTAGTTATTAAGCTTTTGTCTAATTCAAAATATGTAAATATTCTTTCCCATTGGGTTGATTGTCTATTTGCTTTGGTCATTGTCCCCTTAGCTGTATAGTAGCTTTTCAGTTTAATTAAATCCCATTTGTTTATTTTTGTTGTTGTTGCAATTGTCATGGCAGTCTTCTTCATAAAGTCTTTCCCCAGGCGGATATCTTCCAGTGCTTTTCCTATGCTTTCTTTGAGACTTCCTATTCAGTAAATGGTGCTGGGAGAACTGGATATCCACATGTAAAAGACTGAAACTGGACCTTCCCCCACTGACAAAAATTGATTCAAGATGGATTAAAGGAGTTAAATTTGAGGCATGAAATGGTAAAAATTCTCAAAAAGAGCCTATTCTGTGCTGGATTCTGCACTTTAAAGTCTCCAGAGCCACCACTGGAGAGGTTCAGTAGAAAATATTTCTTTTTCCCTTGATTACTTTTACTTTGTTTTAGCCATCAAACTTTTGACATTGCTCCTTTCCAACTACTCCTCAGATCTTATAATAAGCTGCATATTTCTACATCCAAGAGTAAGTACTTACCAATATTTTGTCACATTGTTTTATGGATATTACTAAAGGTTACTTAACACAGCATTCCTAGCCCTATCCTTGCACAGAATAACAGCTATCCTAAATTAGTGTATGTTATTCTGTTTTTATTTCTGGGCATGTGTATGTGTACTCCACAGGAATGAACAGGTATATTTTGATTTTTTTTTATTAAATTTATTTATTTTTATTGTTAAATCATAGCTGTGTACATTAGTGCAATCAAGGGGTACAATGTGTGGGTTTCATATACAATCTGAAATATTCTCTTCAAACTGTTCAATGTAGCCTTCATGGCATTTTCTTAGTTGCTGTATGTAGGCATTTATATTCAGCATGTATATTTTGATTTTTGTGTTACATGAATGATTTCTACTTCTTACCTTCCACTTGCTGCCCCCCATCACCATGTTACGTCTTAGAGATTTTCCAGTGAGTTGCATAGCTATTACTACATGTTAAAATGTTGACAGCTATATGAATAGTGTAGCTATGACCATTGGTATCGATACCATGTCATTGTCATACCAGTATCACATCTAATATTATGCCATTGTACTGTTTCGTTTAATTAACAAATCCCAGTTTATATAAAACTTCCTTTCATTTATTTATGGATCATTAAGTTATTTATAGTTTCATAATTTTAATAAGAATACTGTAGTGATATAATTGCCCCTGGTACACTGGTATGACAGTTTACCAAAGTCTTAAATATATATCTGAATAGAATGTTTGAGCCATACTAATATTCCTGTTGTTAATGTTACAAGATGATTGTCTTATTTATTATTACCTAAACCACAGTGGTCTAGGTTACTTTGCTGGATTTCAACCTAAAACCAAAACTAAGTTCTCAGTCTATTTTAGGACAATATCTGGCAATGAATAGCCTCAATCAATTTTCTTTTTAAATTCTCAGGTGTCAATGGATAGAATTCAGTGGTACATGGAAAAAATTATACCTAACCATTAAATGAAATTGATATTTATTATAATAGATCATAAATATAGTTTAAAAATCTTTCCAAGCTATATTGGCAGTATCTGTGATTTTTGTCACCAACGGAGGTCACGAATATTTTCATATCACATTATGGATGGATCGGATGTCTCAAAATGTCTCTTACACTTACTACTTCTTGAAAATCAGGGTAGTTGTTAGAACTGCCCCATATTTTATTATTTAATATCTTAATAAAGAACTACACACATTAGAACATCACAATTTCAAAAATACATTTCGATAACTATATTTCAGTGTTCTTGCATTCTTTGTAATCCTCTGCATTTTTATGCGTTATGCTGATAAGAAGATCATAGGATTCACTAGAGGCTTATGGAACCAAACAGTTCAGAACTTCATTAAGTATTAGTTCTTAATCCTTCTCTTTGCTTTTTTTCTTTCCCTGGCAGGGCTTACTTGAATCTCTTAATGTACTTAGGAATGTCAAGTCTGCAGGGACAATTTGTTAATTGAAAAGGAAGCAATGCCACTTTGCTGTTAGCCCGATGCTTAGTGATCTGTTTTCACCCAGATCTGCTTAGGGATCACACTTCTAAAATGTGAGTAGCACAGTCACAGAATTCAAAGAACCACATTCTAGCTCTCAAATATAAGTAGAAATATAAGGAGAACATTAAGGACTTAGAGAGATGCATAGTTCTAATTCCTTAGTAACAGCCCACTGAAGAAAACCGTCTCTCATTTTAATCTTTTTCCCCACTTAATAATGTCTTTAATTCTCCCTTAATCTCATTATTTCAGGTGGATATTATTATGTTCGTGGATTTTTCAGTAAATTAAGATATATGTGTGCTTCTATTTGCAGCGATTCAATTGTGAAGGGTATATATTGTCTCCCCTTCATCACGGGTGATGTTTGACCTTCTTATACTAAGTCATTTGTAATTTCCACTTTTAATTGGTAAGAATCGACAGAAGGAATAGAAAATTCTACCAGAGAGCTCCATCTAAGAAACCAGGTCATATTTTTAGCAACTCCTAAGTAGAAGTTTGAGTACTATCCTATTTAAAACATGAGCAAAGCTTAAACTCTGATAACTCAGTAAGACTTGGTCTGTAGCTAAGACTGTGTGCCTAGTGAGCTCAGCAGCTTGCAGAAAGACTATCGCATTAAACATCTCATTCTTGGGTCTGCATAGTTATGTAATCCCACAATCACTTTTTTTGCCGTGTCCCTGTCTCTATTCTCTCTTTTATTGAAGTCTCTCTTTTATTTATGACTTCTTCCTATTTCTATTAGTCTGGTTCTTCAGAAAAAAACAGACTGATAGAAGTTCCATGATCTGCAGTTGGCAAGTTGGAGACCCAAAAAAGCTGATGGTAGAATTCCAATCTGAATATGAATCTGAAGGCAGGAGAGACCTGATATTTCAAGTCAAAGACAATCTGGCAGAGAGAGTGAATTATTCTTTACTGAGCTTTTTGGTTTATTTAAATTTCAATAAATTGGATGAGGGCCACTTACATGAGGAAGGCAAACTTCTTTATTCAGTCTGCTTATTCAAATGCCAGTCCCACCCAAAACATCATCATAGGAACATCCAGAATATTCTTTTTTTTTTCTGAGACTTTTCAGAAGTAGGCAGGCTTTATTCTTCTAATTTACTTAAAAGATCCTAGATCAGAAAGGTTCTTTCCTCTTTTTTTTTTTTTATTGTTAAATCATAGCTGTGTACATTAGTGCAATCGCCTGTACCCATTCTAAGCTGCACCATAGTTTTGTTTTGTTTTTTGAAATTCATTGAGGATACACTAACTGCATTTGTCAGGCAACGTCCCTCTTATAAATGTGTTCCTCCCCCAAGAGATGTGCCAAATCCTGTGACCACCCACCTCCCTCCCTCCTTCCTTCTCTCCTCTGCCCCATTCCTCCACCCCCCACTGTGAGTATAGGCAATCCTCAAAGAACTCAAACTAGACCTCCCATTTGATCCTGCAATCCCATTACTGGGTATGTGCCCAGAAAGGAAAAAAAAAAAATTCTTTTATCATAAGGACATTTGCACTAGACTGTTTATTGTAGCTCAATTTACAATTGCCAAAGTGTGGAAACAATCTAAATGCCCACCAATCTGGTAATGGATTAACAATCTGTGGTATATGTATACCATGGGGTATTACTCAGCCACTAAAAGGATGGAGACCATACATCTTTTGTACTAACTTGGATGGAGATGGAACACATCCTTCTTAGTAAAGCCTCACAAGAATGGAGAAGCAAGAATCCAATGTACCTGATTTTTATATCAGAATATTCTTTAACCAAATATCTAAGCTCCTCATGGCCCAGCCAAGCTGACATAAAAATAACCAACACCTACCATGGATGACCATTGTAAACAGGTTCACTGATAGCAAACATTTCTACATTATTCTATCTTTAGTTTTTTCAGAGAATAACCAATATGCCCTCTCATCACTCATTCTTTTTCTATTTTGAGACCTGGATCTTTTCTAATATCCAGACATTCTCCTTGAAACTCAATTAAATCAACACTATTCAATTTTTCACACAACACAGGGGAAATTTGGTTATTCATCTAATTCTCAGTTGAGAATTCCAAACAATTACCTTTTCTTTCTTTCCTTTTATCGTGATATAGATAGATATTTCTATCTCATCTACTCACTTACCAACTTCACGCCTCCCCATTCATTTAGAATTTTGGCTTCTAGTACTTGTTTTTTTTTCTTGTCTTTTTTTCATGATGACTCACATCTCTTAAGTGACTTGTACATAGCTCAACCGGGTTCAAAATTTGCTGTGCTGTTTAACTCCCAAATTTGGCTTATAGTCAATCTTAATAATCCATTCTCCTTTAGTAGATCGTGAACCTTGTTATTAGTTTAACTGGCCCGTTTATGAAGTTTTAAAATTTATCAGATTAATAATTCATTTATCTTGCTGTCCTTCCAGATCTCCCTTCTTTATTCCTTTAATATCTGTGCTTGGTCTTCTGTTACCCTCTATGCTCCTTTTTCTGCACTAGCATAAGTAGGCTCCCTCTCATGATCTGATCCAGCTGATCATTAATCTCTTTCTTGCCAACATATTCAATACTTTCACCCTCTAGTTTTCAAGACTACATTCTCTAAAAACTTTTAAACTTCAATGTTCTTGCTGACATATTCAATAATTTCACCCTCTACTTTTCAAGACTGAAATCTTTACAAACTCTTAAACTTCAATCATTCTTCTTACTTGAAGTCTTTGTCTTTATATATGGGTATATTAAAGGATACTTAAGAAAAATCACATTTGTAATGTGGACTTGTATCTCTAAACCAGTGGTTCTCAACCTTCCTAATGGTGCAACCCTTTAATCCAGTTCCCTGCTCTAAACACATATTGTCATAGTGGGCTGAAGGTTGAAGTTCTGCCTCCTAGTAAAACATGAAAGGAATCCATGATATGCTCCTTGTTTTTCTTCTTTTTGAGTCATTGAAAATCCACTTAAATCCTTCTTTATATTCCTATCAAAAAAACCCATGAAGGGTCTTGGATTTTACCCTAATTGCAAGCTAACAACTTACCTTGCCACAGTTTCATTATTGTTTCCAGAAAACATGAGAACTCTGTAGTAAAGAATTTAATGTTTCTCAAAGAAAGGTTTGGCTTTTGCCTTCCCTTCTAGGGAGGGTAATCTCTAAACACTTGAAATTCCTGCCTGACTGAAATGTCTTCATTTACATGGGAACTTCAGACCATGCTAGGTAGTGTAATAACATGATTTATAGTGGGGCATAAGGACCATGCTGTTTCTGCTAGACCTCCAGCCAGTGCCTGGAGACTGAGGACAGTCAAGTGAGGGGTCAACAATATCCCCATGATAGAGTCCCAAGAAGACTATGGCTCAGATGAGTGTCTGTGTTTGGTGATACTCAGCGCACATTATTACACATTGGTTCTGGGAGAAATGAATGCTGACTTTGACTCCACTAGGAACGGACAACTAGAGGCTCCTTACTTGGAAGTTTCTTGGACTCTGCATCATGCATTTCTTCCCTTGGCTTATTTTAAGCTCTATTATTTTGGTGTAATAAATCACAGTTGTGAGTACTACAGTTTTCAGAGTCCTGTGAATCCTTCTGGCAAATTATCAAAACTGAGGGTGCTCTATAGGGCCCCTGACCTTTACATTGAGGTCAGAAGAAAGGGTGATCATGTGGACTCTTCCCTAACTTTACAGTGAGATAAAGGGCTATATTATAAATCCAAGCATAGTATGCAGTCTGAGTTTCAAGTAAGCATCAGTTCTCTGTTCCCCAAATTCCATGGGGTCATTGTGGAGGGGTCTAGTAGGATGCTGCAATCAGTGTTCATACTACATAGCTGAGGAAACTTGAACTTGAGGTACATGAATCTTAATAATAATACCAGTTAATGCACAGGCCTACAAAAGACAGTATCTCTATCTTCAAATGCCATACATGTCATTTTCTCTGGAAGGAATCATAATCTCTAACTTCCAAAGTTTTTCTATAGAAGGATCATTGCAAAGATAGCTTTGAACAAGAGGAAAATTAATGCCTCTTTTGCATGATGTTCAGAAACAGGTGAAACCCATGAAGAGCTGTCTTCTAACAATTTCATGCTACCTACACTTGTTCCAAAGTACTTTCATAACATGTAACTATTACATGATACACATATTACATATCATGTAACTTCACAAAAATAAATTATTGTGAAGAATGTTGTTCATTTAAGGATATCATAAAAAAAAATCATTCTTAAACTCTCTTTTACATCTGCCCCTCTTTGTGTCTCAGAGTACCCTCTTCAAACTTCTAGCACAGGAATGACAATTTGATTGCCTTTCTTGCTTATATGACTTTTTCTTTCCACTAAAACGTATTGGGACTACTTTTGATTTGTCCTTTTATACCCTTGGTAGCATTGTGACTGCCACAAAGTAGCTACTGTGAAACTGGTTAAAATTTAAAAACTATTTCATATTCTGATGATAAGGAATTTCTATTTGATTCAGAATATTTAAAGATTAAAACAGAGCACAAATGAAGTTAGCTTTGATTTTTCTAATTATATTCATGCTATTGAAGAGAAAAATTGAATTAGGAACTCAAGGTTCCACTTCGTATTTCTTTAGGCTCCTTTTTAAGGAGCCTAAAGAATTAACTTCTTATGATCTATTCCCATGACCGTTTATTTCCTGGAATTTAGCCAATTACTCACTATCTTCACTTCTACCATCTCAGTTTAAGCCATTATTATGGTTTACCTGCTTTACTTAACACCTTCTAGCTTATTATATTTTTTTCCTACTCTTACCCAGTAGAGCAGTGATTTTCAACCGGTGTGCTGTGAGAGGACCTTAGGTGTGCAATGAAAAAATTTAAAGATATTTAATTACATTATTTTTGAAAGAAGTTCAAAGCACAGTAAGTATATGCCTTTTTTTACTCTTTTTTTTTTTTTTTAAATTTTTGATCCACATAATTTAAGTGTGTCATAGAAGTTTAACTACAGGTTCAAGGGTGCTATGAAATAGACAAGATTGAAAAGCATTGATCTAGAGGCTTATTACAGTAGCTGGAACGATCATTTAAAAATAAAAATAAGACCATGTCTCTCATTGACTCAAAACCTTACAATGGTTTCCTCTCATCCCCTAGAGTAAAAGGCAAATTCTTCACAATGACCTTCTCAGGGTGTTTTTCCTGGCTGTTTTGTCTCCTGAAATGCTCTTCTGCAAGGGAATCCACAGGATCAACTGCTGACCTTCAAGTCCTTCATCAGATTTCACCTCCTTCATAGTCCCTGCTTAGCAAAACTACCCCAAATGTGCTATGTGGAACTAGAAACTGTGCCCATACTGCAAACACCCTTATCTCTCTTAGGTTTGACTTTTGCTTTTTTTCCTTTTCAGTAACAGTTACAACTTTCTAACTACTATAATTTACCGATTTCACTTTGTGCTTTGTTTCAGGTTTCCTTCATGAGGGCAGGACCTTTTCCTGCTTTTCCCATTGATAATTACAAGGCACTTATAACAGTGTTCAACCCATAGTAGTTGGTCAATAAGCATTATCCTTTTTGGTGAATGAATCAATGAATGACTCAGGGAACTTTGCATAATTATTACTGTTCTGCTACTTTATGCTGTGTCCAGTTGGAAGAGGGGGCAGTGAGGGATGTGGTGAGGATAATGTTGGATAAGAATGCCATGGGGAGGCCAGGCATGGTAGCTCATGCCTGTAGTCCTAGCAATTTTGGGAAGTGGAGATAGGATTGCTTGAGCTCTGGAATTTGAGACCAGCCTGAGCAAGAGTGATCTCTAAAAAATGGAAAAAGTTAGCTGGGTATATTGGTGCACAACTGTAATCCCAGCTACTCAGGAGACTGAGGCAGGAAGCTGAGGTTTCTGTGAGCTAGGCTGACACTATCGCACTCTGGTGGGGGACAGAGCAAGACTCTGGCTTGAATGCATTTGGCAAGGTGAATGTAAGGTACATTCAGGACCATGGGAAACTATAGGCATTCCTATAGTTTAGCATTTTGACCCACTTAATCCCCTCTGAAGATCAATTGAAGGTGGTAAGGTGGTATATACTAGCACGGCATTAACTCTAAGCATGTGTGAACTGATCTGTATGGAATATGGGGGTCTGTTTCAAGAACAGATGAATTGGTGCAAAGAAGGAAATGATTTCTAACCACATTAAGTATGCTGTTAATTTAATGTTCTAATATTACTATTGTATCTATAACATAATTATATATATAATTTTATATTTATTTTCCTGTAAAGCAAATTGTTTAACATTTCCCACAACATTACAATCCGTCCTCTTCCTTTTCACTGAATATCATAGATTCCAGTTCTTGTCTTTGTTTTGTTAACTGTAGGAGGACCCAGAACAGAAATCTGTCTCAATTGAGCAGCAGCAACACATAAAACAGGGTGTGTTTTCTTCTGTACTAGATAACTGTACCTTTGGGTATTACAGAACAGGAAGATTCTGAGATCTTGATGTTTTGAGTTATGTGGCTTTTCCATGAATAACACATTGGAAAAGTGTAGGTATATGGTAGTAAGAGGGCAAATATTGTAGACCCTTTGGACATTTAATTACAATAAGTAGCTCTCAATGAATCGTGGAGCCAAAATGTCCATATTGTTTTAATAGGTGTTCTAACAGTGAGATTCATAAATAGCTCCTTTGTGAGACTGACCTGATTAATTTTTTTGTCAGTTTTTATCTCACTCTTTCTTCAAGCAGGAAATAAGATTAACTTTTAGCTATTTTAGGGAGTTCCTAAAGGTAAGGCTCTTCTTTACCTTTCATAAAGTGCCATTGTAATGTATTTTAATGATACTTCTATTTTCATCAATGTGCATCTATTTTCCCCCACCAGACGCAGAGTTCATAATAAGTAAGTAAGTGAATTGTTGAATTTCTTGTCTATAGTTTTCCTATGTACTTAAATGGCAGGTTGCCAAGTTTAAATGTACTGTATTAATATATTGAGCTAAAAGCTATCAGGGATAAAGCTGAAAGACAATAGTGCAAGCAATACTGGAAATAAGACCACAGAGGGAGAATGTCTAGCCAGGTTAAGAACAAGTCTGGGCGTGAATATGTTCTGCAAACAACTTGGTACTTAGACATAATGAATATTTCCTATTTTGAACATAAGTTGCTGAATATGCTTCCTGGCAATGTCCTGCTGGTGCCAGAACATATCACATTTTCTCTTTGAAAGATTTTTCATAAAGAGACAGCTCCTTCAAGTCAATCTGAGACAATCTTTGTGTGTTGGTTTCCATTATTGCCCACTAGAGAAAAATAAACAATAAATGTTATACTTTTATAAAAATGAACCCCTTCATGTTCTTTTGTTAATTTTTTTTTTTTGCTCCTTCCCTCCCTTTCTTCCTCCCTCCCTCCTTTCTTTCCTTCTCTCTCTCTTTCCTTCTTTCTGCTCTCTCCTCCTTCCTTTCTCCCTCTCCATTTTTTCTCTCTCTTTACCTTTCTCTTTTTCATATTTCTGAATTTAAAAGAATCAAAAGCACCTCACCTTGCTCTGTTGCTCTCATATATATATTTTTTTCAGACAGAGTCTCAAGCTGTCACCCTAGATAGAGTGCCATGGTGTCATAGATCACAGCAACCTCCAACTCTTGGGCTCAAGGAATCCTCTTGCCTCAGTTTTTCTATTTTTAGTAGAGACAGGGTCTCCCTTTTGCTCAGAACAGTCTCAAACTCATGAGTTCAAGCAATCCACCCACCTTAGCCTCCCAGAGTACTAGGATTTGAGGTGCGACCTACCATGCCTGGCCACTCCCATTTTTAAAGATAGGATAATATTTACGCATAGGTAAAAATTCCTGCCCCTCTTCACATCTCATGTGCTGTGCTTAACTCTAAATAATAAGGGTGTTGAGGTAAATGTAATGATAGCATTTTGTCACCTTATTGTTTCCATTAGCTGCACAGGTTAACATATTGATTCAGAAACAGAGGATAAGAGGTAAATAGACTCTAGGAGTTGAAAGAGAATATCTCAATATACGCCCTGAGAATTTAACTCTAAGGAGAGTATAGTGGCTTAAACATTCAAAATGTTTTATGCTTTGTAACAATTATTTTAAAATAATATGTTTGATAGGGTCCTGGGTGACTAAGAGTAGAAACTGCCAGCTCTTAAGTACGCTACAAATACCCTTGTTTCACATGTACCACCTCAAACAATCATGACAGCAATCTGGTGAACATAAGCAAAAGATTTGCCCTAGATAAAATAATTAGGCAGTGCCAGAAATGAAGGACTGTTCTGGGTCATCTGACCTAAAGTCAGGAGATGCCATCTCTAGATTTATTTATTTTTATTTTTTTAATTGATTTTTTTTTTTTATTATAGATAAAAATACACACCATAGATGTGGCCCAACCCATTACCCTCCCTCCACCCAAACCTCCCCCCTCCCTTCAGTGGGGGACGACTCCCTATTTAACAAATGGTGCTGGATGAACTGACTGGTGTTCCGTAGAAGAGTGAAACTGGACCCCCACCTTTCACCATTAACAAAAATAGATTCTCGATGGGTAAAAGATTTAAACTGAAGACATGAAACTATAAAAATACTAGAAGAGAGTATAAGCAAAATGCTTGAAGAAATTAGCCTGAAAAATTTTTTATAAGGAGGAAACAAATGAGAAATGTTAAGGTGATCGATACCCTAATGACCCTGATTTGATCTTTATACATTATATACATGTATCAAATGATACATGTGGTCCATGGATATGTACAATTATTATGCATAAGAAAAAATTAAAATAAAATGTAGCATTTCCTTTATTTGCAGACATAACGCTTGTTGCACACACCTGTCTGTGGTTAAATGTACGCATCACAAAACTAACATTTCAAAAAACATTACCTGTTATATATTGAGCTATTTCAGACACTAAGAAGTATCCTGCATACATTTTTAATGACCAAATACCATTATCTCTAGCTAAATGAGAAAAGAAGACATTTAAATACAGTGGTTAGACAAAACCAAATCAGTATGTTTATTGAATTTTCTTTTACATTATGAAATATTATAGATATATTAAAAAGTACAGGCAGTAATAAAATGATTATTACTGGCCATCCTTTAAATATGTTGTTTTACTATATATATTTACATTTTTATGGAAAAGAACAAATTAAACATTATTGCATAGTTCAATCCCCCAGTGTAATCTTCTAAAGTTTATCATCCTCATGAATGGTTTATTTTTTTTCCTATATACAAATGTAATTCTTAGCAAGACATAGAACTTTTTCTCTGTATATGATTTGCTTTTTACAACATTATTCTCTATGTATCTTCAAAGTTTTCAGTTAACGTTACCTTTTTGATATTTGGTCACATTGTGACATGTGAATCAGGCTATTTGAAATAATCTTTTATATAATAGGACAATTAAACAGCATTTGATTACATGGCACACCATATTTCATTTATTTTTGCTCCTTTAGATTGCTTCACTTTGGGGGCATAAAAACCAACCTTGAGCATTTTGGTGCATTCATTCTTGTCATATATGATTCTTTTTCCTTATAAATGGGTTGTAGACGTGAGAACCTTAAACTATACTTAATATTGCCAAATTGCTCTCCAAACTAAACCTCCCTATTTATATTCCACCTAACTTTGTTAGTTAAAACTAACAAACCTAACAAAGTATGATAGCTTCATTTTTACAGAGTTTTCCTATTTCTTTTGCATTTAAGTAATGAATATGGAAAATAATTTCAGACCATTGCAAGGTCCTGGTTCATGTTCATCTGGCCCACCACCATGGTCATCATCTACAGTAATAAAGTGGCCTCTTTTCTTTAGGTTGCAGTTAATTTCTAAGCACTTATTCTTTTGCAGTACCTTCTTCTTCAGAATACCCTTTCTTTTCTTTTGCTATTTTAAGGATCTGTGAATTACTATACTTTATGTAAAAGTAGATGTTAAACTATGAAATTAACAGGTTGAAAAAATGAATGTTCTCAGAAAAGTCGTGAAGCGCAAGTGGGTGTAATTCTCTCAATAATTTCCAACAACAATCTATATGATCAGATTCTACATGGACTCCCTAACATATTTTTCTATCAACACACATTTCTCTAACTATAGTCCTGCCTCAGGGCATTTTCACTTTCTACCCCACGTACCTGTGATCCTCTCATGGGACACGTACACATGACTCCTCTGCACATCTGTGGGTAAAGTTCACCTTTGTGAATCATTCTCTGATAATCCTATTAGAAACAGCATTCATATACCCCAAATCCCATTTCCCTTCCCCTTGCTTTATCTTTTCCCCATAAATGACCATTATTTTTTACAATATGGGCTGCTTTATTTATTTATTACTTTTCTTTCTACTGAAATACAAGGTTATAAGGTTATTCTTTATTTCATTTACTGCTGTAACCATAGTAGAAAGAATAGTGACTGTCACATTGTATAAGGTAGTATTTGTTAAATGCATGAGTGTCTCCAGGTTTCAGGATTAAGCAATCAGAGACATTTTAAGCTGAAGAAGTTAAAGTTAATTTCTCATTTAGCACAGTGCTCATCACGTACTGGCCACTCAACATATTCATCTGTAAAATCCAGATTAAAATAGGTAAACAATAATGCTTTAGTGGGATTGAAGGAACTGATATGTCAAGTAAAATGTAGACAGTCTGACCATCAACTTTGCAAACTCATTATAGAAGACGTGCTATATACCTCATGGCTGAATATCACTATGGTCACTTTTGAAGTCCTCCCCTTGGGAAGCTGTGCACTGACACCAGGACCTAGTCGACCCTTCAAAGCAATTTCAGAAACTCATTTTCAGTAATGATCATTAGAGCTGTTGTTGAACAAGGTCTGACAATTAAGTTCATGAACTTGCCATGTGTACGTACATTGGCAGCACTGTATAAAAGGCTTGGTAAGGTTTTATAACCTTACCTTGGTATATCAACGTCTCACAGCTGTATTCATTTTAACATGTGGCAGTTTTTCCTGTGTGGAGTTCACTATTGTTGCATGGTTTTGTGTGCCATACGATGACATTCTAGGCATAGAGTTCCAAAATTGCTTTGAAGAGTGGACTAGGCCCTGGCATTGGTGCATAGCTTCCCAAAGGGAATACTTACTTTGAAGGTGACCATGGTAATATGCAGCAATGAGTGATTTAGCACTTTTTCTAGGCTGAATTCAGAAACTTAGTTTTCAGACCTCGCAAGGATTATGTAATAACACCTAACCAAGGCTGTAGCAGGCACTGACTAAATAGTGGTTGTTGCTAGCATCTTAAAAAACAAACAAACAAAAACCCCTGCAATTGTTTTGATATAGTAAGTGTTCTGTAAATATATTTTGAATTGATAATTGATTAAAGGGAGATAAGGAAAGTGATAGTAAAATTTAAAAAAGAAGGCCAAATATTTAACTTTGACCTGTTAGTAAGAATGTTCCTTGAGAAAGATGAAGCAACTAGTGTCTCTGAAATTGAGAATACATGAAGAAAATGGTGGAGAATAAAATTGTATCAGGACTTAGCACCTTTTTTTTTTTTTTTTTTTTTTTTTTAGAAGATAGAGTCTCACTTTGTCTCCCTTGGTAGAGTGCTGTGATGTCACAGCTCACAGCAACCTCAAGCTTTTGGGCTTAGGCTATTCTCTTGCCTCAGCCTCCCAAGTAGCTGGGAGTACAGGCGCCCCCATGACGCCCGGCTATTTTTTGTTACAATCTGGCCGGGGCTGGGTTTGAACCTGCCACCCTCGGTATATGGGGCTGGTGCCCTACTCCCTGAGCCACAAGCGCCGCCCACTCTTAGTTTTTTTGCTGCACATGGAGGGCCCTGACCTTCTTTGATAACCACACTCTATTCTCTATACCAAAGTTTCCTTAAACGAAGTAGTCTTTGTGGGAATATTTTCTTGAGCTCGTCAATCTAAAACTAAAAATCTATTTTGTAAATAAGTTAGCGTTCTTTGGAGTACCAAATAATTTGTATTTGATGAACTTAATAATGCTCTATTCTCATCTAGGCTTATATAACTTTCCCAAGGGATACAGCCACTCTTAAACACGGGCACTCACCTCCAGTCTTAATATAATCCTTGCCATATGGGAATGATGAAATGAAAATAAATAAGCAAATAAATAAACCAATATTAGGCATACCATGAGGTTTGCTGCAATATTCTATAACATACAATAATGAGCAACTTACAACAAAAAGGTTGAGTAATGGGTAACTAGTTAAATTATGCCATATTTGAAAATGAAATATTATCGAGCAACTAACAAAGCTTTGCTTAAATATATTTTTATTGATGGGAAGGTCATTATCTGTTTTTAAAAGCAAAAACAAAACAGAAATAATCTGTAAAGTAATGATTCTATTTTTCAACATGCTTAAGTATATAGGCAGAAAAGAAAGCTGTATAATGGCATAGAAAATGTTAATAACAAATATTTTTGAAATGTGATACAAAAGGTGATTAAAAGTTCTTTCATTTTTCTACATTTTATATTCCTGTAATAAATACATACTTATGCAAAAGAATGAATAACAAATTTCTATAAATCTTTATATCATAGCATTTCATCACTAATGTAGTTCTCATATTTACACTCAGCAGTCATGAATATTTAATTTCTGGTTTTATATTTCAAAAATGTCCAAGAAGTTAGCAGTAATGAATATTCAGTTTCTGGTTTTATATTTCAAACTGTAGTGTGCTATTTTTAAACTCTAAATACTTTATTTAATATGTTAGTTTACTTTTTATTTGATTTTACAGAAATAATTTCTTCACTTACATTTTTAAAGCAAATCTATTAAAGTGAAAGTATATATGTTCTTCAGTTTGTTAACGAGGTTTTGTGTTACTATCCAAATGTGGGGAAATCAATTTTACAAATATTTACCTATCTGTCTAATCATCCTCTTCAAAAATATAGAACACTAGTCCTGAAAAGGGAAAAATAAAATAAAACCCTAGAACAGGCTCTTACCATTTCTAAAATATCACCCTTTAATGTTTATGATCTTATATCCCTCATCTCATTTACTTAATTATTGTGTTAAGACATTTATACTCTATACTTAATAGATCTGACATGCACCCTTGCAATATGCACCATAGGTGTGATCACATATTAACCAGTATGATGTAAGCATTCCAAATTGTATATGAAATCAGCAAATTGTAGGCTTGGCGCCTGTGGCTCAAGTGGCTAAGGCACCAGCCACATACAACTGAGGTGGCGGGTTCGAATCCAGCCTGGGCCCGCCAAACAACAAATCAGCACATTGTACCCCATAAATACATTCATGTATACATAATCTACCTCTTTATGATTTAATAAAAAATAAATTAAAATTTGAAGAAATTGCATGGCACCTGTGGCTCAAGTAGTAGGGCGCCAGCCTCATATACTGAAGGTGGCAGGTTCAAACCCAGCCCTGGTCAAAACTGGAAAAAAAACATTTTTTTTTTTTTGAAGAAATGTTTATTAAAAAAATGTTTATGATCTTATGCATTTGAACTCTTCTCACTGAGGTCCTCAACACACCGTTTACATTGTATATGGTATTTAAGAGCAACTGGGATTATTCCTACCATCTCAGTGGTTTTCCATGTCAGACCTTCACTTCTAGCTTCCATAAAGTCCAGAATCTGTGTGGAGAAGGGGGAGGAAGGGACAGAGATGGACTCTGCTCCTTCCACTTTGCAGCTTTGTCACCCTTGGGGCCTCAGGAGCTGCTGGACTCTCTGAATTTTACAGACCGAAAAATGAGAGAGTACAAGATCCTCTGTGGATGGGACCTGAATTCCTTTCTTTTTTATTCCATTTCAGAGAAGTAGGTACAAATGCATGTGGGACTGGGCAATACAGGCCCTGAGAAGGTACCTCTGTAGAAGGGAGAAAGAATCTTTGTGCTGTCTATGGCATGTATCATGCAAGCCTCTTTGAAGGGGAGCAAGAATCTTCGTGCTGTTTCCAGCACGTTTCATGCAACAACTGAGATCTTTCACCTTGGACTGAACTCCTGGGGAGAAGGGACATTTTATTTGGGTTCTATATCAAATTAGGGCAGTGCTTGGCAGAGCTTTCAAAAAGTGTTTATTTATTAAATGAGTGAATCTTTTAGAGCAAGGCAGTATTATTCTTATTGTTGTGAAAAATTATGTGCATATATTTTCATAAGAAGACATATGAAAAGACTAAATTATGGTCAAGATTAGATCTAAGACCACCTAGTAAACTTAAGATAAAATTAGATTATGAGACCTAAATGAAAAAACAAAAATAAAACAAATCTAGAAAGAAAGAACAAGTGAAATAGTAACATTCAGATGAAAGTTCAAGGCAGAGTGAAAAAAAATGGATTTAAAGACCTCCACCCAAGTCCAATGAATATTAGTAATTTATAAAACATATACATATGCATAATTGTAAAAACTATAAAGTAATTAATTTTTCATAAATGTATCCAATTAGTACTTTTTATTTTTATTTCCAGTTTATGGAAGCACTCTCTCTCTGTCTTTTCTTTCTCTTCTCTCTGTCTTATTCTCATTAAATTTCTACACCTCATTGTCTAAAATTAAATAATGCCAATAAGAAAGGCTGTTCCATGCGCTTACCCTTTGCTTATCCCACATAATAGAATATATAGTAAGGGGTGGAAAAATTAGGCCTCTTTTTTATTTTCAAATCATCAAATATCAAGTTCTTGGGAACTGGTAAGCAAGTAACAACAGTAGAAGTTGAATTTATCTACTTTGGAGACACATAGACTAAAATTTGGGTCAGTTAATTCATTTATATCACTAGATTCTCCATGATTAAAAGTGTTTATGTGTTTAATGTGAAAATAATTTTAAATAAGTATATGTAGTTGGTGGAATGTTTGTTTTTAAAAATATTTTAATCTAAGAATATATTGTGAGGCTAATTCCACATTTTCATTTAGCTATGAAATAGGAACTGCTATTTTGCCATAATTTGAATGCACCCAAACTCACCCGTAGTATCTCTGCTTATGAGCTCCCTCTCATCTGTCAAGTTGGCTTAGTAACATAGGCTTCTTTTTTTTTTTTATTAAAAGAGGCTATTTTTATTATGTTTTTTTTCTTTTTTTTCTTTTTATTGTTAAATCATAGCTGTGTACATTAGGCTTCTTAAGAGACTAGGTATTAGTGTTCTATCTTTGATATGAATGGCAGTGTCAGTGTATGATAGTCATAATACTAAATAGTGACTTCTTGTTAATGGACAAGTTTTCATTCTTCGAAGTTGATCAAAGGTATATATTTGTATCTTTGTATAAACCATGGCCTTTCCCTTCTGTTTCCCCTGACTCCTGTTCTAGTGGCTTTCTATCTTCTTAGCTAGTGATAAAGACCAGTTTTAAATAGGTCAATACATTGTTATTTAAAGTCAAAAGGCTTGTTTTGAGGAGAAATTGCCCCCCCTGTATCTGAAGCACCCACGGCCTCTTCTCCATTTCCTATAATCTGGGTTCAAGCACGTAAGAGAACAGTCTGTTGCAAAATTAAAATTTGTTCTTTTCCCCATTAATCATTACAGAGCAATCGCCTTTACTAAATACTAATCTCAAAGAGCTGTGAAGCCAGACATTGTCTGCAACTTCTGATTGCTATTTCATTTGCACGTTGTATGACTTTGGGAAAGTTACTTGACATTACTAAGTTTCCATTGTTTTGTCTGTAAAGTGAAAATAATACTGTTTTCCTCAATATAGCAATGAGGTGGATACACATGTATAAATTAATGAATACAAACTGCTGGGAATAATGTTTCATATAATAATTACTTAACTAATGCTAGTCACTTACTGAAGTGATTATTACTAATAGTTAAGTTTATAATTCCAGCTTATTTATGATACTTAATAGTCAATTAAATATAAAACAAATATCCAAGGGATGGAAGAATAAAATCAAAAGAACTTGGCTACATTTTACAGACAAAACACAATACAAATTGTTTGCAATATCTTTGTTTGCTATATCTTTGGATTACAAAACAAAATGAAAACTACAAAGAATCTCAAATTGACAAACAGTAAGAGGAGAGAATAACATAAACTTCTGTTCCAAATGAATGTGTACAGAACTTATAGAAAAAGCTAAAGGCCTTTTCCCATTCTTTCAACTGCTAAAATTTTTGTGTTAAAAATGATGTTTGATGTTAGTAGTACTAGTTTCATAGTTTTAGCTAGAGTAGTAAATTAATGATGCTGGTAAAAGACATTAAGCAATAACATATATTCATG
Organism: Loris lydekkerianus; assembly: GCA_963574355.1. Taxonomy (NCBI): domain Eukaryota; kingdom Metazoa; phylum Chordata; class Mammalia; order Primates; family Lorisidae; genus Loris; species Loris lydekkerianus. The sequence goes on along the minus strand of CAUYPK010048320.1, from coordinate 21,741 downwards.
TATGTATAACTAGTGCATATACAGTATATAATGCAGATATATCTATGCAGTTGTACTTATAATTTATGCATATATGATATACAAAATCATATATTACAAGTGAATGCAATTACGGTAATAATTCCTCATCTATGTGTGTAATATGTACAGACACGCCATAAATGGCCCCATCGTTCTGGTTCATTGCACTGATTTTGATTTGTACTATATTCCAAGCTCTTTTCATAGGAAGAATATATGCTTGGAAGACTCTATTTAAAATTTCTTATCATTCTCTTTAAACCTTCTTAATTTTCCAAAAATGGAATCTTGAAAAAATGTTTTCCAGTCAATAGTAGGTATGAAATAACAAACAACGGAAGTTAGGAAGGTTGTCTTTCAGTTCTAATTCTTCCTTTTAAAGTATGTGTAAATATTGACATTTTGCTCCTTCCTCCCTTTCTTCATTCATTTAATGATTTTAAATTATCTACTTTTGGCCAGTATTTGGCTGTGTGCTTGGTACAATGGTGAACAAAAGATATATGATAAGTGCAATTAAGGAGTTTAGAATTTAGTGGTAAATCCAGCTGGGGATAAGCAGATAATTAAATCACTTCTTTTGCTAAGTCTTACAAAGGAAAAATAGAAGTTTCGATTAGAGGTGATAAGGAGCAAATAGAGCTGGAAAAGAGCAAAGAAAGAGTAGCTAATCATGTCATACAGTCTGTGTTAGAATTGGAATTTAATCTAGATGTGCTTGGATTAATCTGAAGAATTTTAAACCTCAGAATAATGTTACCAGGTATTTGCTTAGAGGGGATCAAGTGCTTGATGAAGAGGAATTTATATGGTAATAGAGGGGGACTTAGATACCGGTTAGGAAGTTACTGCAGTGCTTCAGCTGCAAGCTGATGGCAAAGTAAAGACATGGAAACGTTTGGAAAGAATAGAACCTGGACAGATTACATATATATTTCAGATGAGGAGTTGACAGGAATCACTAACAGACTGGGTATGGGGAGAGGTGAGTGTGGAAGAGGTGGCAGATGTATTAACTGAGCACCTGGGGTTGGACGTGTAATTGCTGAAAAGGAGCCAGCAGGGAAAACAGGTAAGAACCATTATTAGTAGAGATTTAGAGTCCAGTTTAGTTTGGATTAAGTTTGAGATGGCAGCAAAGCCTCCAAGGGCACACATTCAGTAGGTATTACCTACCAGAATTAGAAGCTCAGAAAAGAGTTTGAGGTTGTAAATATGAAAACCATCACCAGACAGAGCATGTCTACAAAGTCAGCTCCCTCATTCGAAAATGCAGATAGCACTTCATGGGATAGCAAAGATTAATACGTACATAATTCCAGGCACATAACACTGGGCCAGGACATGGACACAAATTTATAGGCTCCCGGGGAGCCTAATGATATTCTTGCACTTTTATTTTCACATGCACACACGCGTGTGCACACACACAAAAAAATCTATTTAACACAACACTTATTTAGTAGGGGTAAAAAAAATATTTCTCTTAATGAAGGTTGAATATTGTGTTTTTTATATATGAAATAGAAATGCACTACCCATCTGATATTTATGTTATATAAGGACACACCAGCTTTCATCTTCCCTTTAACAGCGTGCCCATCACTTGCAACTGGATAAACTGGTCACTCATGCTCACTAAGTGGAAAGGTAACTTCTCCAGTATCAGGCAGATATTGTAGCAGCACATGACAGAATTTATGTTTCTTAGGAAGAAAAACACAGTTCCAATCCCAATTGGCTTTCAGTTACAGAATTTTGAAAGTAATTATCTGACACAGCAGAAGCCAAACAGTATTCTATTTTTATTTTTCACTTCAAAATTCGAATGTGAATCAGATTTTCACAAGAAATATGAAAGAAATAGGAGGAAAAGAAGTAAATTTACTTCTTCATTTATACGCGCGAGAGGAAGTCAATCTCTGAGAGATTCAGCAAGATGTTCCCCACGCTCTCACAGCTCCTGCTCCATTTCTACTTTATTTTGTCACGTCTGAAAACAGACTACTTTGGGGGAAGAATATTAACAAATACACTAAATATAACATAATAGACAATATATATTTTATGTATATTATATTTTACTACATAATGATGAATTAGCAGTAACCCAACTTTTTTATGAACTTTAGTTAATTTGGTGATTTTTTAAGTCAACTTGATGAGTCTAAGGGCTGCCCAGGTAGCTGATAAACATTATTTATGGGTTGTGTCTGTGAGAGTATTTCCAGAAGAGAATAGAATTGGAAGCAGTAGAGTGCATAAATAACGTCCCTCCACAGTGGGACAGCATGCAGGTGGACATCATTGGAGGGTCCAGATAAAGCAACAAAACAGAGGAACATAGATCTGCTCTCTCTCTCTCCTAGAACTGGAATGTCCATCTTCTCCTGCTCTCAGACATCCGAACTCCTGGTTTGAGAGGCTTCAGTCTTGAGACTCACCCCAGAAGCTGCTTTGATTCCCAAGCCTAGGTTTGAATTACCCCACTGGTTTTCTTGTTTCTCCAGCTCTGAGACAGTGGATAGTTGGTTTATGCAGCCTGTCTCATCACTTGAGGCAATCCTCATAATAAATTTCCTGTTATATGTCTATATCCATATCTATCTATATACCCATCTATCCCTTATTCCAATATCCTACTCATTCTGTTTGTCTGGAGAACCCTGATTAATTGCATTAGAAATAAAAATATTTTTCTGTCACATGCCTTTTAGAAATACTGTTGTTGCATGAAAGCAATTGCCTCCCACAAGTAAGCGATAAAGTACAACTTTATTTGGTAAACAGCAAAAATTATTACAATAGGTATTATAATTTAGACTTCTAAGTAACATATCAAACACTATTAATGGGAACCAATAATTTTTACACTCCTCTATAAAGATAAGCCAGCTCTGGGAGAAACTTTACCTATCCTTCAACAGAAGGACAGGTCATTTACACACCTGGGCACAGAGCCACTTGTTAATACACTAGTCAGCTGTCGCGATTCTCACAGATTATTTCACTATTGTTTTCATAGCCATTGTAGCTTGCTACTCAGAACAGTGAAGCCAACTGTCCACCCTAGAGTCTGGCTCTGGACAATCAATGATAATGACTGTACTTCCAGAACTGCCGCTATTGTTGCAGCATCTACTTGTGAAAGAAATATCTATGGTGCGATAATCCTTCACTTACCCCACTGCCAATATTTTGCTGTTTTCTTCTGAAGGCAGAACATATAACATGATTAATAAAGGAGTCTGATTACTGAAAACAAAATAAAGGAGTGTGACTTCACTTAGTGAGTCAGGTCTGTCATTCTTTGGCAAAATTATTCCACTTGTTACCCATCTTAAATACATTAGGGCTAATTTTTTTTTACTAATTATTAATTTTTTAAATTTAAAAATAAGTAGTATAATTGTTACATGCAGAAGTTACATGCAACTGGCTGTAATCTGTAAAGAGTTGCTTTAAGACATTTAACCATACAATCCTAAAAATGCAAAATGAACTAATATCTATTGTCCCAGAGCCAAGGTAAATGTAAGATTCATCATCGGATATTCATTCTCTCTCTCTCTCTCTCTCTCTCTCTGTCTCTCTCTCTCTCTCTCTCTCTATATATATATATTTTAGAGACAGAGTCTCATTTTGTTGCCCTTGGTAAAGTGCCGTAGCATCACAGCTCACAGCAACCTCTAGCTCTTGGGCTTAGGTGATTCTCTTGCCTCAGCCTCCCAAGTAACTTGGACTACAGGCACCTGCCACAACACCTGACTATGTTTTGTTGCAGTTTGGCTGGGGCTGCGTTTGAATCCTCCACCCTTGGTATATGGGGTTGGCACCCTACTTGCTGAACCACAGGTGCTATCTGGGATATGTTCTATATTTTTATCATGAAAAATCAGGTGTAATCCAAGTCTGAAAGGAGTAAGCTAGTATAATGTCTGACTTATTCAGAAAAATTGTAGAATAAAATATCTTAGCTGTATTTTATGCTTTTGAATTCATTGTAGGTTTTCTTGGTATTAGGAACAAGAAAATGAAGATTTGAGTGAATAAAATGAAGGTTAGGAGTATAAAATAACAGCTATAACTTGCCTATAATGCAGTCTTTGGAAAAACAGAAAGTCAAACAAATAAAAACCAGAAGCGTTGTACTCTACTGAGGCCTGGGAGAGAATTTGCCAATGAGTCTTATAGAAGGAAGCAAATAACCAAACACCCGCTTATACATATGCTAGAAAGATATTGAGCTCCACAGCTATACATTTTGAAGAGAAAGAGTAGCAAAGCCTCTGCACATATGGGAAGAGGAAATTATAAATTTGGTAATTATTTTTAAAAAGTTCCATGATGCTAGGCAGGGTACAGTGGCTCATGCCTATAATTCCAGAACTTTGGGAGTCCAAGATGGGCAGATTGCTGGAGCTCATCAGTTTGAGACCAGGCTGAGCTAGAGTGAGACACCCCATCTCTAAAAATAGCCAGGCATTGAGGGCACTGCCTATAATCCCACTACTCCAAGGGCTGAGGCAAGAGAATAGCTTGAGCTCAAGAGTCACAGGTTGCTGTGAGCTATGATGTCACAGTACTCTACCAAGGGCATCACAAAATAATAATAATAATAATTCCAAGATGCTATAACTGGGAAAATGGTCCAGGTTCAAATATTTACCCTCTTAAAAAGCCCTTGGTTATTTATGAATTAAAAATTAAATCTTCCTTCTCAAAATACAAGTCAAATTATATAGATCACAAATAAGGAAATCATTTCACTAGAACTGTGTTATAAATAGCATTGCATCATGAAATGTGTTAATAACTAATCATTGAACGGTTAATTTTATGTGTCATCCTGACTTGGCTAACGAATATCCAGATACTTCACATAGGAGAATGTTCTCCAATTCCATCCACATTGTCACAAAGATATCCAGTATTTTTATGGCTCAGTAGTATCCCGTGGTGTACATTTACCAAACTTTATTAAACCATTCATGCATTGAAGGATACCTGGGTTGTTTGTACATCTTTGCAATTACTAATTGTGCTGCTATGATTAACAACTACTTGCTCCCATGAGAGAAAAACGCAATTAAATTCAAGTAAGGAGAAAGGAAGGGTTGTGAAAATTCCCACCAAACGTGTATATTGCATACTTCCTGGGTGAAGGGCATAACTACAACTCAGACTTTAATAATACCATGTAATCCAATCACATTTACCCCCTGTATTAATCCGAATAAAAAAAAAATTCTTAAAAACAGAAGAATGTAAGGATAAGTGGCAAAATGTTATTTCCTGATATGTCTGTGAGGGTCTTACAGAAAATATTAGAATTTAAATCAATATTGGGGTAAAGAAGATCTACTCTCACCAGCATGGATAGGCTCCATACTATACACGGAGGGACCAAATGAAATAAAAAGGTGGGGAATGGATGAGTTGTCTCTCTATGTTGTTGAGCTTGGACATCTATCTTGTCCTGTTCATATCTTCTAATTTGTTTTGAATTATATCACAGGCTCTCCTCATTTTCTAACTTGCACATAATGAACCCATAAATCAGGCTCGCTCTCTCTCTCTTTCCCCCTACTCTAAATATTCTAATAATTCCAATTTTACAGAGAACGTTAACTAATGTAAACTGGGACCAATAGTACATATAAGTACCATTTATTTATTAAAAAGGCAAGCACAAAATATACTGGTAGAAATTCCCCCATTAATATAAATTAGTAAATTAGTCTTCACTTTGGGAAATAAGGTAACTGAATGCATGAACTACACTTCTAGTTCAGATAAAATGGTTTAGAACCATTGTTCCCATTCCTTTCTGATAATCACAATTAGCTGGCAAGGAGCAATCATAAATGAATTCTAAAAGGTATGTAAAAGACAAGCTTGATTGCAACCCTAGCTCTGGAGGAACAGGCCAACAGCAGAGTGTGTTTTATCCCCTAAACCAACAAAAGAGAATCAATGAAGCAGTTTCATGACCCCAAACTTGATATCAGAATGAATCTCAGTAACCACATTCCCCAGATCAAACAGAAGTGCCTCTGACAACATCAAGCAAGGATGACACCTTTAACGAGGGACAGTGCTTGATAGCAGCATCAAAACCAGGCAGTGAATGGAAATCCTCTCCTTCCTCATAAACTGTGAAGCTTCCTTTCACAACAGCCACTGTTAACTCAAGAATTAACATGAGTTGTCCTGGTCTAGAAGCCTCTTTGAATTAATTGTATTGATATTCCCCATCCCTGTCCAAGGCCACAAGAGGAGCTGGAAATCACCAGTAAAAGAATTGCACCACACATCCCCTTCATCAAGAAACAGCTAGCAGACAGACTGGGGAAAGTCATCTGTCCCCTCCCACAGCAGCAGCCAAGGTGAATCAGGACCTCAGTAATTCCAAATAGACTAGTCTGACCAAAACAATACTACACAGGCACTGAAAATTCACTGCCATTTGAACCATGTTCACAAAAATGCTGACAAAGACTCACATGTTAAATCTAAAATGGATGAATGCTAAAATAGAACATTTAAATAGGACTATAAATCTTCTAACATAATAGGAAAAATTTCCAGAACTAATAAAAGTCACCTTTTATACCAAGAACCAAGAAAACCACAAATTGAATGAGAAAAAAAAGTTCTGTTATCAGCATAAAAATAAATCAGTTTTGACTAGAAATATCTGACAAGGATTTTAAAGTGAAATATAGATAATCTCAGCAAAGAAACAGAAGTTTCTTTTCTGAGAAAAAAAAAAAGGAAATTATAGGAGAGAAAAATAAAATAACAGAAATATAAACAATGCTGGATAGGTTGAGTGTAGGGAAGATACCAGAGAATAAAATAAGAGAACAGGAGGACAGGTGCTCATCAAATGTGAAAAACAGAAAGAAAAAAAAAAAAAAAAAAAAATATATATATATATATATATATATATATATATATATATATATATATATATATGTTTTGGGGGCACAGGGAAAATAACAAAGGTCCAATATTGTATTACTGAAATTCTAGAAGGAAGTAGGGACAAACTGAGGTCAATTTTGAAGAAATAGTTGCTGAAAATTCCCTGATTTGATGAAAGACACACCCTTTATATGCAAGAAGCTGAGAGGACCCCAATAAGTTAAAGCCCAAACGCATCCACACCAAGATTTAGTGTAATTAAAATGTTATAAACTAAAGATAAGAAAAAATAATATTGAAAGCAGCCACAGAGAAATGATGCATTATCTAAAGAAATAGACAATTGAAATGACGGGAGAGTTTGCTTATAAAATCATGGAGATTAAAAAGAACTGGTATACAATTTTGAAAAACTAGAAGTGTCATCTATGAATTCTATATTAGGTAGAAATACGCTTTAAGAATGAAGGGACATAAAATCATCTCAGATGAAGGCAAATTGAAAGAACTGTTGATATCATACTTCAACTTATTGGTTAGCTAATGAGAATTCTTCAAGTACAAAGTAAATCATAAGTGAAGAACTCCTGGAGCATCAGCAAGACAGAGAAATAAGGGGAAGAATAGAAACATATGAATATATATATCCTTTTCCTCATGAGTTTTATAAATTATATGTAAATATTGAAACAAAATTATAACACCATATGATATTCAACTGTATACTATTGTAAGTGGATTAAATAAATGGACAACAAAAAAAATTCAGCTTTCATATTTCATTCAAGATGGTAAAATGTTGACTCCAAGAGACTGTAAAAACTCACACAAGTGTAAAGTAATAGTTAGAGCAAACATGATGAAAACTATGCAAAGAGGTACCCTCAGAAACCCTATAAATGAATTAACACAGAATCTTTAATCATGTTCAAGTAACACACAGAAAGGCATAAAAAAGAAAACAAAAAAAAAGTGAGAAGCAGAGCAAACAAATGAAACAAATATAACAAAATTACATGCTTCATTACCATATCACTATTATCTTCTATGTAAATGGTGCAAATGCAACTATTAGACAGAGAAGACCAATTGAACAAAATAAAATATAATACACCTATATTTTGCTTTCAAAAAATTACTGCCAATTTGATGACATCAATAATGAATGTAAATAATGAAAAAAGATACACCATGCAAACCTTATTTTTATATATTATAACAGCAGAAGTGTCTATATTAATATCTGACAATATAGAATTTGGAGCAAAAAAAAATTATTGAAGACAAAGATAATGATAAAACATTTTTATCTTTATTTGAAAGACATCTGTTGATGCCCTGCAGAAAATGAGCTTCAAAATATATGAAACAAAAACTGGCACAGTTAAAAAGATAAATAGAAAAATCCACAACAATAGTTGAGAACTTCAACATCCCTCTTTCAAATGCTGATGTAACTACAGACAGAAAATCTGAAAAGATAGAAGTGCTATAGTATGAAAAACCAGCAGGATCCAATTGTTGTACATAAACATGCTAATTAATAGCATATGTACATATTACATATAACATATGTAATAACACATATATGCTGCATGCATATATATTACATATATATATCCTGGCCATAAAATACAAAGAAAACAAATGTTTTAAAAATATTGATGTAATGCTGAGTCTGTTCTATGAGTTTAACCTAATCAAACCAGAAATAAAAAACAAAAAACCCTCTAAATTTAAAAATACATTTACGACTTACTTATGGGTCAAAAGGAAATTCAAAGAGATATAAGAAATATACAGAACTAGATTTAAACAAAAATAGGATATATCTAAATATATGAGATGCACCTAAAGCAGTACTGAGAGGCAATTTTATAGCTGATGTTAGTTACATTAAAAATGAGGTCACGTAACCTAATTTCCTGTCTTATGAACTAGAAAAAGAATAAAAAATAAACCCAAAGTAAACAGAAGGAAGGAAGAAAATAAAAAAAAGTAAGAGTAAAAGTACAGAAGTAAACATTGTACTAAATAAACCACACACTATATGCATAAGTCATCTCAAATTGAATTATTGACTCCAGTGTAAAACTTAAAACTATGCAACATGTTTTGATCAGTGAGTAGGGCGCCGGCCCCATATACCAAGGGTGGCGGGTATGAACCCGGCCCCCACCAAAGTGCCACAAAACAATAGCCGGGCATTGTGGTGGGTGCCTGTAGTCCCAGCTACTCAGGAGGCTGAGGCAAGAGAATCGCCTAAGCCCAGGAGTTGGAGGTTGCTGTGAGCTGTGATGCCACGACACTCTACCCAGGGTGACACTCTACCCTCTGCCTAACAAAAAAAAAAAATAATAAAAAAAATAATAATAATAAATAAATAAATAAACTGTTGTCCATCATAACTCATATGTTAAGTGTTGTAGGAATCTCTAAGATTTATGTTCATTTCCACGTTTTTAACAGCATTGAGTTAATTATAGTACATATTGAGAATCATTTTCACTTATTCTAAAACTAAAACTAAAACTAAAGATAAATCTTAGCATCTTTTAAAACTACAGTTGTCTTCTGCTAATACTCTAATTTACAGATATTGATTACCATCTGTGATTTTGAAGTTTTGGTAAATACATTATAAATCATATATGTCATGATAAAAATATTATCAGGAATTTTAGAATTGAGGTAAAATAAAGAATTATTCATAGCTTATATAAGAATACTGAAGTAAGATGTATTAAGATACATTTTATAAGGGCTGAATAATATTCCATTATGTACATGGATATGTATATATGTACATATACATATGTATATACACACACATACACATACACTACATCTTCATCATTTACCTTTTGATAAACATCTGGGTTATTTCTCCGGCTTAGCTATTGTAAATAATAACTGTTTACAAAGTATTGTAATGAACAAGCAGATGTGGCTATCTCATCAACACTGTGATTTAATTATTAGCAATGACACAATTGAATCTGAAGACGCTACACTAATGTGAAATAAGCCAGTCATGGAGGACAAATACTGTGACACCACTTACATGAGATGTCTAAAATAATCAAACTCATAGATGCAGACAATAGAATTCTGGTTGCAAAGGCATAGGCCAGAGGGAACTGTTAAGTTTCTGTTCAACAGCTATAAATTTCAGTTATGCAAGTTTTAGAGATCTGTTGTACAACATAGTGCTGGTAAAAAAATTTGCATATTAGACATTCTTGTTAAACATACACACAAACCCACAAAACAATATGAGGACAAATTTGGCAGGGATAGAAATGTTTAGTTCAGTGATTCTGGTGATATTATTACAGGTATAAACACATATCCAAATTCATCAAAATGTGTATACATTTATGCGTGATATTTGATATCAATTAAGCCTCAATAAATCTTATAAAAGGTACTTTTATTACTGCCTTACTATCCCAGAGAATATTTTTTTTCCTATTGTCTAATACGTAACACCATGGGGGAAACAAATCTAAAATATTAGCTAAAATTGGTGACTTTAGTTTGCCCTAAAAATAATGTGCTTATAATCATGTCTTTTACATGCTTGTTTAGCCCCCAACGATTAGCATAAATTCTGGAAACCAGCTAATTTTGAAAACCAGTTTTCAAAAAATGTTATAACATAGACAATATACATTCTTTTTTTATGTGAGGTTCCCTGAGGTTTCCTACTCAAGATGGGAGATTGAGAAAAGCTTTTAATTTTTTTTTCTTTTCCCTGAAGTCCTATTAAATTATAAAATGTGTTTCGAAGATCTAAACTCTCCATGAAGTCAAATTTGTGAGTTTTTCTCTCAACATGATAGATATTTCAGCAAATTCTTCAAAGACAAATTGCAAATGAAGTAATGATTGATAAAGATGGACAAAAGAAACCAGATCTTTAAAAATACTATGTGGAAAGATTCTGCTGTCCAATTCTCTGAACTGTCTTGCACATTTCCTAAGAAATGTAGGAGTCTAAAATTCCAGGTATAAGGAAAGGTGGGAGGGGCAAGATGTAGTTCTAACACATAAAGGCAAATGGGAAATTTATTTTTAAAAGTATTTTAATGTGTCTAAGCAGAATGCTCAAAGGTAGCCATAAACCTCTGCTCCAACCTGTGCTTATTCCTCAAAAAAAAAAAAAAAAAAAAAAAATTGTATGTAATAAATTTTTAGAGTAATATTATTCAGAATGTCTGGATAAGTAGCTGAAGGAAGCGGTGATGAAGGTGGCTCAAACTTTCCTAATGTGTCTGAATGCTTTTGGAAACCAAGAGAGATTTCCGATATATCCTCAACCTACAAAATTGTAATTGTAAACTATTGTAAAGTAATTTATAAACTATTCAAAGGTAATATGGACAGAAATAAATATGCCAGTATTTTACGTGAATTAAAAAGGTAATCAAGAGAAGAACTATAAAATTAATGATAAAACTAAATGGGGAGAAGGAAAAATGTGGTAGGTTGAGGGTAAGACATTAGACTCTCATACACCACAGCAGGAAATCAAAATAAAGCTAACTCCAGTTAAAAGCACTAAAGTATTACAGGTTGGATTTTATCTGTAATGAAGAACTGTGAGTACAGAATATTGGGGAAAAAGGAATAGGTCAATATTGTTATCACTGCTTCTGTACTATGTTTTTCCCACTATATTTATTCATTATATCAATAAAAATAGAAAGTAGTACAACTAAGTAAAGGTGACATAAAGATGTATGTAGAGAAAAAAATCAACCTTCATCCTCATGTAAAAATATTTTTTAAAAGAATAAGAATATTTTCATTCAGATATTTCCCCCTTAGGATTACTCAAGACCATGCAAAAAGATTAAATCCATATCAGTTATTAAAACAAAGTAGGAATTTCTAACAGTCAAGGGTCCGTGTAATTTTGTTTACACATGTCCTTGTATTATAAATCTTACTATTAACTTAATAAAATGAGTCTAAAAACTAGGTGTTTTCAGGATTAGATACTAATTTAAGATAATTTCAGTTGGTTAAAAAAAAAATACTGATATCAGAGTCCTATTTACACATTTCCTTACTTACTTGATTTGATGTACAATCTAGGCTTCAGAATTTAAGAAAAAACTCCCCACCTGATTCTTATGTCCAGAGAAGGTTGCAAACTACAGATACATACCCATTGACATTTGTTCCTTAGTAATATATATCAGATAAAAGCTTTGTTTTTAGTACATTAATCCATATTTAGAATATACTTTCTGTTTTCAGAATTTGATGTAGAGGCTTAAGGAAACTGCAGCTGCAAAGTATAGGATGGAAAACAACAACGTCTGTGCAAATTAACAGCTCCCCAAGTGTCTTTGGTCTCTCACAGCTGTACTGTGTATTGATAATTCTCCTCTTAGAAACACATAAATATTTACTTAACATTACTCATGAAAATAACTGATATGTAATTAGATATTATTTTACCCTGGTCTATCTAAATGCTTATAAAAATAGTAAGACAATTGAAAACTCCCCATGGTCAATTTAATTCAATGGAACACTAATAACAGGGTTGAAAGAACAAGAATAGTAATGAAGTTTAGATTAAGAAGAAAAAAATCCCAGCACAAACTCATAACATAAGATATATGGGAGAGGGACTATAATCCCAGCAAAATATACATCTCTCTTATAGCATTTTCTTTTTTGCTTGGTGTTCTTATTTTAATTAGAATAGTTTATGCTGCCTTGAATACTATAAACGTGTTTAATACTTCTCATAATTTTGATATAACAATAGGAAGAACCCATGCATGCCAAGTAGCTAATGAAGTGAACAAGCAATTACTGAGTAGACAAGTTGTTCCAGAACAAGTTTATGAATCATTACTTTTAGTTTTATATATTATCTATAGCCTGATAAGTAAAATCTTTTTTTCAAAACAACTTGGTAGACATTGAAGTTCATAAAAGATAAAAAAAAAAAAAAGATGGTAATCTCTAATTACATTGTAGTCCTATTTACTTTAAAATACAATGAATTTTATCTAATATATCTTGGAGGCATAAAGAATTTTATCTAATATATCTTGGAGGCATTTACGAAGTAAAATTCAAATTATTAGAGTTTCCCATAGTGTTTAGGAATTATATTAAAGTATATTCTGGGTGTGCATGTGTGTATTTGTTTGTCTACAGTACTGTCTACAGTACTTTTGAAGAATCAATACCCTATTGAGAAGCATTTCATATGAAATGTTCAGTAACCAGATTTTGCATCTTCCCTACTGAGGGCCACCAGATCCCTGGCACTTGACTTAGGCCGGGTCAACATATGCTCTTCTTCAGAGCTTTGAAACTTGACCAAGTGACACCAAAACTGAAAGGACACTATTATTCATGACTGTTATAAAGAACATACTATTAATAGCAGTTGCAGTAATAGTTTAAGTCTACTTACAAAATTGTCACTGGCAACAGTCCGACCCTGTTATCCTGGGTTGTCATTTGGCTGCATTTAACATCTCAGACTCCCTTTGTTCCTGTTTATTGTAGCCTTGATTCACTGGCCTTTCTACCAATTATGAAAGTTATTTACGAATCTATCAGGAAAATTACTTTCATATTTAAATCACTCAGAGTTAGATTCTGTTACAGTTAAGAAAGTAATCTACTAAATCATGGCTTTGGGTACAAGCACATGCACACAAAATACAGTGAACGATAACAGCACAGGCTGCTTGAAAGCAAGACAGTGTTAAGGCTGATATGCTCAGCCTTCAAATTGTCTATTTTAGAGTTAGACCTTTGGATCCATAGTGCTTAATATGGTTCTGTGTGCTTAGGTGAACTTTACAGACTAATATATGTTTTTTAAAATATTTTCTGTCTCAAAAGGCACTCAGTTTGTGGTATTTTGTTATGGCAACCCTAGGAAATAAATACAGAGACAAAAAAAAAAATTTTTTTTTAATGAAAATGAAGACAGAACTTGAGCACAGCCACATTATTGAATCTGTAGAATACAAGGAACCGAATAGTAATCCCAAAATCCACCTGAGAGAGAAAGAAAATTAAAGTGGATTCATATGGTATATAATACGGTTGTATCTTCACTAAAATAATAGTGGAAAAACTCATCCTGGAATACTTCGCACATGAAAACAAAGATTCAATAATAATAATAATAATAATAATAATAATAATAAAAAAACCAGAAGATTGGACTGCATGTGGGCTGAATAGGAAAAACAGTCAAGGATCTACATAAATAATAAGGAGATGAAACTGGGAAGAGGAGAAATAGAACCATCAGGAACAAGATATTGGTAAATATGCATAGATCTATAAAATGATCAAAAGTTTAAATATTCTAATAATAAGAACTCACCTGAAAATACTTTAATAGACAAAGAAGATACTAGACAAATGTAACAAAAAATGAGAAAACAATTAGCATTTTAAACATCCTATGATTTTTATGTTATTTAGAATAACTGTAAAGTTAAACTTTAAACTTTATAAAGTATTGCTCTGAATACAGGGATATTTCAATAAGAAGTAAATTGAACCATGAAGTCTGATATAGAAGCACAGGGAGCAAAGAAGTTGTTAAATATGTTATAAATATGAATAAGTATACAGTTTATATATCATTGCTATTAATAACAAAAATAATAAGATGAAGAAAATAAGGATAATGATTAATGTGAAGGCTTAAAAACAACTTGGCATGCAGAAAGGAGAAGACACAATACTGCTGGGATATTCAAAAATAATATTTTAATTAATAGTAAAATGAACCATTAAAATACACTGAAAATATAGATTTTGATTGCTATACTTAATTTTACTTCAAAACTTCATTGCTATAACATTAACTATTACTATTGGACCAAAACATAGTTTCTAAGTGATCCAGAGTAGAAAAATTAAAGATTCTTTGGAATATTTCATATACATGTATCTTAAATAAATCTACTGCAAACAAATCAAATAAGCCAAAATGTACCAAAACCAGTTTATGTTTATACTCGTATATGTTATCAAGATGATATATGTATACCCTTATGGATAAAGGAGTATTGAAGAAAATTTTCTTTCCTTTAAAATAGTTGGTTTTTTTAAATACATTTAATTTTGAAGGAGAAAGCAGTTCTGACAACAACTTTTTTTTTTTTTTTTTTGAGACAGAGTCTCACCACATTGCCCTTGGTGGAGTGCTATGACATCACAGCTCACAGCAACCTCAAACTCTTGGGCTCAAGTGATTCTCTTGCCTCAACTTCCCAAGTAGCTTGAATTACAAGCTCCCACCACAAGGCCTGGCAAATTTTTTGTTGCAGTTTTCTTTGTTGTTTGGCAGGCCCAGGCTGGGTCCGAACTTGCCAGCCCCCTGGTGTATGTGGCCAATGCCCTAGTTGCTGAGCTACAGGTGCCGAGTCAATAATAACTTTAATATTTACCACTTGATAGTTTTTTTATGTGTGAAATTTATTTTTAATTACCAAATTAATATAAGTACTGCATTCTTACTAAAAAAATAAAATCAAATAATATAAGCAAATCAAATATTTCTCTTGTTACCCAACTAATATTACTCCCTTAGCTTTAGGAATTTAATGCTATCTATTTTTATTTCATTTTAGATATGCTTTTGGCACTTGAAAAAAACACTTGAGTATGCACACACGACTATTCACATGTTTGTACATTTGTATATACACACACACATATATGCAATTCATACACATGTAGTTTCTCAACCTTGGCAATCTTGTCCTCTTGGGTCATTCTGTGTGTTATAGAATATTTAGCAGCATCTATGTGTTAGAGTAGGAGATTAGGAGATGGGGCGGAGACCAGATGCAGATGCCTGAAGAACAGGTACAGGGGTTAAGATAAGCAAAGTAGGTTGACAACTGTAGGCAAGGACCATCTTTAGCTGTTTTGTCAGCTTTCTCTATCATCTTACATGAAATTTGGCTAATTATAATATCATTCACATTGTGGTGTTAAAATGTCTCTGCTCTTGATATTGCCATGACATTTCCAAGAGAACTATATAAATAATAAAATAGGAGGAAACCCAATTCAAGCAATTGCAACCCAAATTCATAGTAAATGCCCACCCCTTGATCTTGAATATTTTGCCCCTCAATTAATAAGACTATATGAGATCTTAAAACATTTCCTCTCAGAACAGCTGCTGAGTGTACTTTCACTTTCAATAAAAGCTTTTGCTTGCTTGGCTTATGTGGTGTCCAGAAATTCTGTTCCCAACACTAACAACTTGGAAAAAGCTCCACCTGGAGAGTGATAAAAAATGGTTCCACTAACTAAGTGCCAGAAGCACCGCACTTATTATTGCTCCAACCCTAATGTAGGAAGGAATATATTAGGAATTTATGAACTCTTGAACTTTTGCCATTATAGGCCTTCTTAGCAATTAAAATATAAATATAATTTATAAGAATACTGACATAAAAGCTAATATAAGGCCAGCTAGATAAATTTAATTTTTATTTTGATAAAAACGAATTAAAACAATTTCCTAAGCTTTTTAGGCCCTAGGGACTATTTCAACTGCAACTAATAGATAAGATAATCCAGGCAGAAAATGTTTCCAGACACTTATGCTTTGGGGTCAAAGTTACCTCTCACTTATGGTGTGTCACCATTGATAGACACACATCCATGAACACAAACTCACAAGTGAATTTGACCTGCGCCTGGATGGTCATATAAAGTTCCCAATGTGGCTAACATAAAATCAGTGCCCATGACCTGTACTGCTTTGCACTGATGTCCTTTAAAAAATAGTCAGTGTAGTATTAACAAATGCATATAATTTAAATTTTGATAAAATATTCAAATAAAGTATCACTTAACCTCTAAAAATATAATTAACATTAATGAAATTTGATATGTCCCTATAAATTGAATGCAATGTACATAAAAACAAATAAAATTTGTTTTTTATGCATTCAGTTCCTTATATGACTGGATTTTAATAGTTAAATTTCTATGGTAACTATTGAAATAGCTCTAGGTTCAAATAGAACTATGTTCTATATTTAATTTTACATGACATAATGTCTTCATTTTGTCATTTGTATAAAATTCAAATGTCATGTTTTGATACATGAGATTTTCTATTTCAAAGAAGCTATGAAAAAAATTATTATAATGTTATAATCTTGACAATATTAAATGACAACTAGGATGTATCCTTATTGTGTATTTAATGTTTAATGCAGAGTTTATGATGACATTAAAGCTAACTTATTTTTTTTTTCTGAAAAGCTTGAAAATTTCCATTTCTTTTTACATGATTTATTTTCTATTCAACTTGAAAGTAATTTATTTAATTTGAAAATGCAGTACTTCATATTAAAAGAACTTTGAAGGTTATCTTCTAAGAAATGAAAAATATAGAATAATGTCAGAGATAGTGCTAATAATAAGGAATTTTATACACTATATACAGGAAAGTAGTTTATAGTAAAGAATCAGATGTCTTAAATTTCATTCTTTGGCAGTGCCTTAACTAATCCTATGAACATGGAGAGGTCACATCAGTGTTTTGAACATCATTGCCTTCTATTACCAGAGGAATTCTGCAAAATTATTCCTTAGTGTTTTTATATTGCTGCAATTCCTTCCTTACCCTCTCTGGTGGTTGTTGTTGCTGTTGTACAAAGCACATTGGAAGTAGCTACCTGCAGTATATACATAGGTCCTCGCATAGCTATAGTGTGCAAAAAGTGTGAAGAGTAAAAATGGTAGAACTTTAATAAACAAGTTTTTAATAAATCTGAGCAACTTCTTCAACATATCATGGTTTTATTCTGAGGAAAAATTCTAACATTTATTAGCAGATATACTATAAAGGTGGCAGAAAATATATTAACTTTGATTATTCAGAAAAAAATACATTATTTTTACTTTTACTAGGAAATCTATATTTAATATCAATATAGCCCAAAACATAAGGTTACATAGGAAATAGATTAGATTGTTTTAGCCTAGAACATGTTGCTAATTAGAAAACACTATTTAGTCTCTTACCTCTTGTTATAATTTTTATTCTTACTCAGTTAAATATGAAATAGTACATTATGGATAAGTTCCACTTTTAGATATTGTGGCATAAATACAGAGTTTCCTTTTTTGGTTTAAAAAAAAAAGAATGTTTAGTCAATTAAGTCTTCAAGGATGTGTTTTAAATGAAGATAATATATGTAATATCTATAAATACATATATTTATAGAGCACATCTACTAATTTTAAACAGCATTTGAAATCTATAAAACATATTGCCAGCAGCTTGGGTATGGCAAAATAGAAATGATTTTCAATGTATCTTTTTAATTAAACATTATCAACTCCATATGCCTAGAAGTTTCTTACATATTACCCTTAAGAATCAACACACTTTGTAAGTATAATCTTTACATCTAGAATATATTCTATTGAAAAAGATGAAACATATTTTTAAGTCAGTATAGTCAATAGTGTCTAAAAACAAAATTACGAGTTTATTCTAAATTATAATTTCTGGTTTCTAACATAAGCAATTCCACTATTACATCAATGCTTTTTATTCAATAGGTAATCTCTGTAATACTGGCAATAAATTAAAGATTTTAAGAACTGAAGAATGCCCTTTTTCCTACTGCTATCAATTTTAAAGACTAATACTGTCAATTTTAATAAAATTCAGAGCAAATAAAAAATAGTTTCATTTATTAAAAGCTAATGAACTAAAAGCATCCTGCACCACACTGATCTTCAGAGAGGATTGAGAGTGGTGACAGACATTCACCTTTGGATTGATTGTTTGAGAAAGAACTTTACAAACCCATGGAGATGAGATAGGAGTAACAATAAAAAGCCCCAGACCAGTTAGATTTATGGGTGACCTGCAAAGAAGAATTGGCATCACTTCTACTTAAACTGTTCCATAACATTGAGGAGGAAATTCTTAACTTATTCTTTAAAGTCAGTATCATACTGATACCAACGTCAGAAAAGTACACAACAAAGAACACTACAAACCAATATCCCTCGAGAACATAGATAATAAATTATTCAACAAAATACTAATAAATTCAACAGCATATAAAAAAAATCCACCATGATTAAGCAGGATTCATCTAAGGAATGCGATGATGCTTCAATACAATGTGAATCACCACGTAAATAAAATTAAAAATGAAGAACATATGATCTCAATAGATGTAGAAAAAGTGTTTGATAAAATTAAGTACTGCTTTGAGATAAAAACTATCTAAACTAGGGATATGAGGAATATGCCCCAAAATAATCAAAGCCATATATGACAAACCCATTATCAACATCAGACTAAATTAGAAAAAGCTAAAAGCAATTCCCCTTAAGAACTAGAAAAAGGCAAAATTGCCACTATCACAATTCTCTTCTATTCCACATAGTAATGGAAATCCTAGTCAGAGTGATTAGGCAAGATAGAGAGAGAAAAAAAGAAGACATTTAAATTGGAAAAGAGGATATTAAACTGTCTCTGTTTCCTGACAATAAGCTCTTAATACCTAAAAAACCCTTAAAACACTGACAAATGTCATAAAATTTCTAGTCACCACATTAATGTACACAGATCAATAGCATTTCTATATATGAGTAACAGCCAATTTGAGAGTCAAATTAAGAACTCAACTCTATTTACCTATTACAAAAAATAAAATTCTTGGGAATATACTTAGCCAAAGAAGTGAAAGATCTTGACAATGAGAACTACAAAACATTGATCAAGGAAATCATACATGACACAAAAATGGAAAAAAATCCTGTGCTCATGGATTGAAATAATAAACATGGTTAAAATTTCCTAAATCTCATATTGAAATAAAAATCCCATGAATAAGTAGACACCTTGAATGGCAGCATGAGGCAAGAGCTGGGGTGTGGAGTGTCTGCACTGTGCAGGAATTGATCTCAATGACTGCTTAGGCAAGGACAGGGTGGTGGTGAGTTAGCAGCCTGCTGTATTGGGCCAGGTGGGGTCTGGGAGGCAGACAGAAGGGGAATCATCTTAGGGTCCCTTGAGGCCAAAAAGAGGCAGGGCCTGGGAAGGTGGGTGAGGCCAATGTTCAGTGAGTTGATTCAGCTTGGAACAGTACAGATGTGTCAAGGCAAGACAGCTCATGTTGGGGGGCCAGCTGAGCAGTGGCCCAAGCTTCACATTCCTCACTGGACACTTCTCAGTATTCCTCTCCCTCTGACAGACTAAAGTGCAATGGTGTCACCATAGCTCACATGCAACCTCCAACTCCTGGATTCAAGTGATTCTCCCTCAGCCTCCCAAATAGATGGGATTACAGAGATCGTATTAAAGATGGCGGCCGAGTAACAGCTTCCCTGCAACTGGGCACGGCAAGTCTGGGGAGATAAGACTCCAGGTATCACTGGCTGGTAGGATCTGCCTATGATCATCCCTTTGAGGATACAGCAAGCCAGCAAGGGACTTCTGGACCCCAAGAGGAGAACAAAAAAAGTGGAAAACTGGCAAGTGGTTGTGTGTGTTCCATCAACCTAATCATGCCAGCAACCGTGAGTACAAGCAGCAGTGAGACTGCAAACCGGAAAGGCCTTACCTGTGAACTGTTTTGGTGTTCTTGGACTTGGCACTCAGTTGAGCTGTCTTGGGGAGAGCTTGAGCAGGAGTATGAAAAACTTTGGGCATTGTATGGGGCCTCAGACTGAGCCACTGAGCTGGGTGCAGGAAACTATTGTGAAAGAACTGCCCCAGTAAGCTCTGCCCTCAGGGTCCCAGAGCAAGGATCGGGCGGGACAAAGTAACCTAGTGACTGAGTAGCCTAAAGGCGGGGACTGAACTGCCTTACAGCCTTAATCCTTAGGGGCAGAGTGAGATGGTTTTGGCACACTGGAGCTTTGGGCTGCTGCCCTGGGTAGAGTGCTGTGACGTCACAGCTCATAGAAACCTCAAACTCCTGGGCTTGGCGCTGCTCAGACCTCCATAAGAGATGTGCAGCGACCCCCGACCAGTGACCCGCACCACTGGGCCTCCACATTCCCTGACCAGGAACTGCGGGAGCCACGCAACCCTGCGTCCTCCCTCCTTTGTCCTCCCAGCCCCCACACTAGCCTGTTTATCTGGCCAGGGACTCTGGTAGCTGCGTGCCCTTTGGAGCCCTCCCTGCCTTTACGTAGAGCCCTTCTCCTGGCCAGAGACTGCTGGAGCCTTGGGTTCTCTGTGTCAAAGTCACTGGGTGCCAGGCACTCCCAGAATCGTGCGCACCACCCCCAGCCCTGTTGCTGGATCCAGGTGTGTCACACACGGGAGCTGCTTCCAAACCAGAATTCTGTAGCTGGAGCAGCCCCAGAGGAACTACACAGGGTAACTCCCTACAAACATCCACCAACAATAGAGTGATCCCGCTGGGGTCTAATCTTGGAGAGACACCTCCCCAACTCTGAAAATGGCCAGAGGCAACGGTGAAAAACAATCAAGAGGCAAAATCTATAGAAAAACTCTGGCGATATGAATAATCAGAGTAGATCAACTCCTCCAATGATCAATGGGGCAGAAACAGCACAAGACCCAATGTACAAACAAATCGCTGAGATGTCAGAAATTGAATTTAGGATCTGGATAGCAAGTAAGATCGAACTAGAATTCCAAAAGTTATCTCAAGAATTCAACGGATTCAAAGAGCAAATGACCAAAGATTTTGACACATTGAGACAAGAAGTTGCATCCCTCAAGATCTAAGAAACACAGTAGAATCCCTCAGTAACAGA
>CAUYPK010048319.1:0-30349 GCA_963574355.1 Loris lydekkerianus | reverse complement strand
ACATGGATGGAGCTGGAACATATCCTACTTAGTAAAGTATTTCAAGAATGGAAGAAAAAAATATCCAATGAACTCAGTACTATTATGAAACCAATTTACAATCACACTTTCATATATCACAACTATGGCCCAGGATGAAGGCGGGAGGACGGGGGGGTCAGGAATGGACTGGGTAGATCGAGGGAGGGTGAATGGTGGGATCACACCTAGGGTCCATAATGCAAGGGTTCATGTCGGATCTATTAAGTATAGAGTATAAATGTCTTAAAACAATAATTAAGTAAATGAGATGAGGTATATATTAACCAGTGTGATGTAAACACTCCTAATTCTATATAAAATCAGCCCATTGTACCCCATAAATGCATTAATGTTTATGATTTAATAAATTTTTTTTTAAAAAGAATGATCTGAAAGAGCACACAATGCAATGTATAAATGATTACCTTTGGATAATAAAAAGATGAGTTTTTATAAAAAATATATATATATTACCAATGTGAAAGTAGATACAGATATTAACACCACTTCTTTCATGCCATAAATTGGTAAACATGGTCCTTTGGTATATCCATGCCTTTTCATGATGATGCTCAGACTGAATAAAATTCTCTTAAAGGAGGCCTTTCTCTACATTTATAGGCTTTTAGTACAGTCTATATATAGTGCAGTAGCTAACAGTATAGGTAGTTTGTAGCAGCCCTTATAGCCTATGGCTAGGAGGAGTGAGAGTTATAATACTTGTATAGCTCAATAATGGAACACCTTGGTGAAAAGGGCATGGAGAGGGATTTAGCTCTCCTAACAAGCATGAGAGCTCAAGAGATGACAGCATTGGTGAATTGGCAGTCTCTACACCTATGGTGTTGAGAGGCACAAGATCAGCCTTATATTAGGCTGGAGGAGAAGGCAGTCAGGAGCATACTCATTCTATCATGGACCCACTTACTCTAACTCTGTCTCCTCTTCTGCCTGCAGAATGCCAGCACTGCATCTCTCTTCTGAAGATACTAAGCTCTACTGA
The DNA here is from genome assembly GCA_963574355.1 of Loris lydekkerianus. Taxonomy (NCBI): domain Eukaryota; kingdom Metazoa; phylum Chordata; class Mammalia; order Primates; family Lorisidae; genus Loris; species Loris lydekkerianus. The sequence goes on along the minus strand of CAUYPK010048319.1, from coordinate 29,325 downwards.
AGACTAAAATCTATCTAATCTAAGACTGCTTTACTCTAAGACTCTCTCTCTCTCTCCCCCTCCATCTAAAGTAGATTAGCCCTCAGGCACCTAAGAGCAATTGTTCCTGAGCAAGGTAGCTTAGCGGTCCACATCCAGAACCTGGATAAGCTGAGCCTAAGACCTGACCAGTCCCAGGCCCTGACAAGCAGTGGCAGCTGTGGGTTGTGACAGCAGTTGATTTCTATTTTTTTCCTAATGTCTAGAATAACAGATTTGCATTGACTAAAATAAAACCAAACAAAGAAGCAAACAGAAAGGAGGACTGGAAAAAAGCTAAAATGATGTATTACACACAGGATACTCTCAAACTAAGAACAAATATTGAGAAAGTTATAAACACAAGTTTATGTATGAATGGAGGTGATAGTATAATTAGGTTGTTAATGACCAGCCAAAGCTTTTTAGAAGTTTTTAAAAATTGAAGCAACCTAATTGTATATGATGTATATTTCTCTGTGGCACACACATGAATTATTATTTAAAGTGACTTAAATCATAATATTTGGCCTCTACAGTCAGCATAACGTATTTTGTCAGCACAAAATATTGGAATGAAATCTTAAGCTGCATTCATATACTTGATAATAATATTGGGGTTTGCTAATTTGAAAGTCACATGATGGGTGGTTCAAGTCCTTGATTATGTCAATGCCATTAGCACTTAAAATTTTTAAATTAAAAGAAAGAGGATGCAAAATTTAGAAACAAAAAATTAAATAAAAATCCCATAATATGAAATTCAAAAGTACCATTATAAGATCTGGATTAAATGTTCTCTTTCTAAAAATATATAATTCTGCCTCTGCCAATCTAAAACTTCTAAAGCCACTCACAATTCAGCAGAAATGTCTATCTCTAAAACAGTCTCTAAATATTATCTACCAATTAACAGAAACAGGTATCCTTTCAGATATGCCTAATTCTTGATCTGAGAAAAGAAAATTACAAGATGAGCTACTAAAATTTTGTGCTATTAGAAGAGTGTCCAAAGTGCTAATTTCTACAAGTAGTAAATGGCATTTAAAAAATGTGAGAGAATGGGAAATGGTTATTCATTAAAAGAAATTTAAACCAAATTCAATGCATACAACTTTTTAGAATCCTTAATTTACCAAATAATACTTTCTTATGGTTAAGTAAATAAGAAAAGTTTGAAATGATTGCATTTAATAAAGAATTATTATTACTTTGTGATTTTGTTTGCTTTCTGATGCTATTTTTGTTATGTTAAAATATTATACAATGTAAATAAGTGGGGACAGGATTAAAGAAACATGAACAGTGAAATGATGATAGTTGTTAAATGAGCACGGTGAGCATGTAGAGTTTATTTCTTTGTATATTTTAAAATGTCTAAATAGCTAAATGCCCACATATATAAATAGAAATATGCATACACATACATAAACCCACAACTATTCTGCAATTTATTGCAGATTCAATCTGATGATGATGTGAAAAGTACCTTCTGTATTGTCAAAACACTGTAGACATAGCAGTGCCATTGGTAAATGAGCTTTCAATGGCATGATTGTAGAGATAACTATTCATTGATTGTACAGATGTTACTGAAAGGTTTTTATAATCATGGCATAGCATTAGACAATTGGTTCAAAGATAGACATGTGTTTTGTCTCAGTGGAATTGTTACATTATATTTTAATTTATATTCCTGTTTTCTGCATTCATTCATTCATTCAGCAGTTTTTATTGAATGTTTATTATGTTTCAGACACTAATTGATCATGGAACACAGTGGTGGATGAAACATATAAAATCTCTTTCTCACACCCAGTTCATGGGCTATTTCTCTAACATCTTTCACACCATTCACCTTACTTACCTAAACCTTCAGATATCCACATTTCTAATTCTCCTTACATACAGAAAGCTTTTTCTTAGGTAATTCCATTCCTAATAAAACTTCCTTTGTGAAGCCTTTTTAATACATTTTCTTAGTACATTTTTAATAGCTCGAGTTTGAAACCATATCCATTTACCTTAACACTTCTGACATTTTATTTCAATTATTGATCAGGTGTTGGCCTTTCATACTAGCCTATGGATTTACCAAATATAGGGAGAAGATCTTTTTTGTGTATTCTATATTCCCATTATCTAAGTCACTGGAAAATGGCAAACTCCCCATACTTTAAAAGAAGAGAAGAAGTAAATTAATTATATAGCAGATGGTCTAATTAAACTGCCATCAGCAAAGAGAAAATGATAGGAACTCAGAAAGTAAACTATCCTTCCTTACATGGGAGTGAAAATGGAAAGAAGCAGAAAGTAGTTGTTCAACTTGCTTCACTCACTGGCAGTACCACAACTTGCTTCATTCACTGGCAGTGAGAGAGTTGCTTCTTTTGTCAAAAGAGCAGACAAGTACATTTTGGCAATAACAAAAGTTGTCCAGCAAGATAAAACATTGTCCTGGCAAGACACTTCATTGGAGCATTCCACTTAAATGAAAGTATGCAGATCCAGATGGGGTGAATTTCTAGTGGATCTCTTTAATTTATCTCATATAAAGAATTGAAAGATCCTGAAAGGTAAATCTTCAATCTTATTTCCAAATAAAATCTGTATATGGGATAGTAGAAATGACAGTTGACAGTCCATTTCACAGTTCTTTAACAACAAATATCAGAAGAAAGAAAAAGAAGAATATGAACACCAACCAAGCTGTAAAAGTACTGGTGCAAAGGAAAAGTAATGGGGAGGGGAGGGAGGGGAAAAGTCAGGGGGATTTTTTGCCAATGCAAAGCATGTTTGCAATAGGATTCTCACTTGCTTCATGTTCCATCCCTCTCTAACCTCCACGGCACCCACTCCCAACAAACCAAATGTACTTGGCTAGAAAAATTTGTTTAAAAACTCCTTAGTGACAATGTCTTACTATATTGTCCAGTCTGTAGCAGTGCCTAATCACAGGTAATCCTTGCATGCTGCCACCTCAAAACCCCAGGCACAAGGGATCCTCCTACCTCAGCCTAGCAAGTAGCTGGGACTATAAGCAAGCACTATGTGACAGCTAGAAATAATTCTTCTTCTTTTTTTTTTTTTTTTTTTGGATTTTTCTTTTTTTTATTGAGGGTGCAAAGAATTAGTTTATACTGTTTGTATTTGTTAGTAAAGTCCCTCTTATAGTTGTGTCCTGCCCCCAGGTAGTGTGCCATACACTGTGACCCCTCTCTCCTCCCCTCTCCATGCTCCCTTATGCCCCCATCCCACACCTTGAATTGATTTGAGTTTTTCATTTATGTAGATATGTAGTAGATCATTTTCTGGCTTCATATTAGAATTGAGTACATTGGATTCTTGCTTCTCCATTCTTGTGATACTTTACTAAAAAAAAATGCATTCCAGCTCTTTCAAGGTTAATACAAAATATGTAAAGTCTCCATCTTTTTAATGGCTGAAGAGCATTACATGGTGTACATATCCACCAGCTTGTTAGAGGGTAAACATGTTTTGTTTATATTCTTTGTTTTTTGTAGATTGAGTCAAAGTCATAAGTGTGCCCTTTACCTATATGGTGTTCATTGTTTCCAATAGGTGCAAGTTTATCCACCTCCTCCACCCTCCTCCCCTAACATTGATTTTTATTAATATTTACTTCCATATGTATGTGTACTTAAGGGTCGATTGATTATACCCAATTTAGTATTGAATACATTTGTTTGTTTCTCCATTCTTGTGAGGTTTCACATAGAAAAATGTTTTCTTGTTCCATCCAGGTTATCACAAAAGATACTAGGTCACCATTTTTTATGGATGAGTAATACTCCCTAGAATGCATATACCACATTCTGTTAATCTAGCCATGTACATATTGGTGGACACTTGGGCTGTTTCCACATGATTGTGATTATGAATTGTCCTGCCATTAACATTTGAGTGTCAGTGTATTTTGTATAAAATGGCCTTTTCCCTTTGGGTATATACCCAGCAGTGGGATTGCTAGATCAAATGGTAGTCCTAATTTTAAAAAGTTTTATGAGGTATCTCTACACAATTTTCTATAAGATTGCACTAGTTTGCAGGCCCAGCAACAGTGTGTAAGAGTTCCTTGCTCTCCACATTCACACCAGCATCTGTTGTTTTGGGACATTTTAGTACAAGATATTCTCATGGAGTTAGGTGATATCTCCCTGTGGTTTTGACTTCCATTTCCATAACAATTAGAGACTCTGAGCATTTAGGCATGAGTTTGTTGGCCATAAGTATATCTTAATTTGAAAAGTTTCTGTTCACGTTTGCCCACTTTTTATAGACGTTGGTTGTTTCTTGCTGATTTGCTTGATTTCTTTGTAGATTCTGCTTATCAGTCCTTATTCAGATCTATAGCATGAAAATATTTTCTCCCATTCTATGGGTTGTCTTTTGCTCTTTTGATTGTGACCTTGGCTGTGCAGAAGCCTTTTAATTTGATCAGGTCCCATTTATTTATTTTTATTGTTGTTGAGATTGCCTTTGGGGTTTTCTTCATGAATTCTTTGTTGAGGCTAATATCTATGAGAATTTTTTCCAACATTTTCTTCTAGGATTCTAATACTTTCATGCCTTAGTTTAAGTCTTTTATCCACCCTCAGTTAATTTTTGTGATTAGTGAGAAATGCAGATCTTGTTTCAGTCTTTTACATGTTTTTCAAGCACCAGCTATTGAACACAGAATTTTTCCCCAGGGTATGTTTTGTTTGTATCTGTTTTGCTAAAAATCAAATGGGAACATGATGATGATTTCACCTCTTGAGTTCTATGTTCTGAGAGAGACATCTTTGTCTCTGTTTTTGTGCCAGTACCATGCTGTTTTGGTTACTATAGCCTTGTTGTATAGCTTGAAGTCTGGTAAAGTGATGCCTCCTGCTTCGTTCTTATTAAGTAAGGTTCCATTGGCTATTTTAGGTCTTTTCTGGCTCCATACGAAGTGTAGAACTATTTTTTCTAGATTTTCAAAAAGTGACCTTTTATTTCCTCACAAACGTAATTATCACCTGCAACTATTAAAATTCCATTACCCCATAACTGTCTGTTGAAGAAATATCCACTCAGAAAAATTTAATTAATATGAGATTAAGGCATTTATATTCTTTTTCTATTCCTGTCTTTTATTATGACTCACAGAGACAATGGGTAGTGAAAAATTGTTATAATCATGGTATGTATTCATGGGCTTAAAATATGACCATCTGAGCCACTACTATATAATTGACATGGTTTCTACATTTTTAGGATTCTATCCATAAATTTGCTAGTCTTTTGAGCTTGCAGACAGTTTTTTTAAAAAATTAATTTTAATTACATCTGTGTTGTTTTTGACAGAGAGGTTGTGGACCAAATTTTTCCAAAGATTAGTTCAATGTTTTCCAAGTGTAAATTTTCTAGGTTTTTGCATTTGTAAGTATTTTCTAAAAATTTAATTTTAAATACATCTATGTTGCTTTTGACAGAGAAATTGTGAAACAAGTTGTTCCAAAGACCAGTTCCAGTGTTCCAATGGTCAGTGTATATCAGCAAAATGGAAATGTGATGGCCATGAGGACTGTAAATATGGGGAAGATGAGAAAAACTGTGAGCCAGGTAAAATGATTGAGGCGATATTTAATTTAGTTGACATTTTACCTGGATAGAACTTACATTTCAATAGTAATATGCTTAAAACAGTGGTAAACATGTCACATATTTACCATTTTTAAGAAATATCTGAAATATTTGTGAATAAATGAATAGGTATATCCATCACATGTTTGGAAAGTGTTTTGGCAGATAAAAATCATTACTCATGTATATAACCAGAACCAGTAAATTCTTATAAATTTGATTTTCTAGTTATTATATTTTATTGCACTATTTGGAATTGTTTTCCCAAGATAATCAAATGAAATAGGTTGAAATTGTAATACCATAAAAGACAGGGTTTTAGTTATGAAAACTGATGTTATAAAACAGAATGTAGTATTTCAGTGTGATGCCAACTCAGAAGTATATTATTTATATTTACATCTTGAGCCAAATCAAAATAAAATGAAGTAGAAAAACCAAAATACAGATAAAAGTGACACTATCCAATTTATGCATTCCTATTTCTTTAATGTGGTTTTATAAATAAACTCATTAAAATACAAAGTTTTACATAAATATTTTAATTATATTTTCTTATGAGAAAAAAGTTACTGGAAGAAAATCATACTGTAAACTATGTATAACCATGAAAGCATTATCTTGAGAGAATAGGTCAGAGTAGCAGATACAAGGCATATATATTACCATGCTCCAGTGTCATTCCCATGATCCACATTGATCATGAATTTTTCTTTTACTCAATACAGATGTGTTCTTAGATTCCTCATTAATGTAGATCCATAGGCCAACACGATTAATTAAAATGAATCATATCTCAAAGAAAAAGTTTTTTAGTATCCCTGAACCAAGCCATTCAATCCACAAAGTCATTATATAAGTACATTTGGCTACCTTGTAGTCTAATACAAGGCCAGAAGCCCAGAAGTTTGAATACAAGCCTCATAGACAAATCCAGCTTTCATAATCCTGTCAATCAATTAGAATGGGTAGTGGTAATAACATTTATCCACCTTTTATTTTTAATTTCTATATCAAAAGGAATACTGCACATGATATAGACTCTGTTAATTATACATGTGTTTACATTTAAAACTCCAAAGCAATAAAATTCTTAGAACTAATTCAAATACTCTTCTTTTCTCAACATAGCCAAATAGATTGCACTGAGTCTGTGAGACCGTACCAAGATTTCTACCATTTACACAGTGTAGATATGATTAACATTTCTAAGGATTACTAAATATTATATTTTTCAAAACAGTTGAGGATTTAATTATTTAAAATTATTTAATTTAAAATCATGAAAAATTCATTTGACAATTCAAAATCAAAAAGATGGAGATTATCCTTTTGTTCCCCTTTCTTTTTTTACTGAGTTAAATACTGCATAGACTATTATATCAGTTAAATATGTTTAATAGAATGCAACAATATTGCAAAACACATTTTAAATGTATCTGTGATACCAAATGTTGAATAATTTAAATAATGTAAACAATTATTTTCCATAAATTTATACTTTTAAGTGTTTATATGTGTTTTATATCCCCAAACCATCATGCTTTTACTGCATCTAAATCTCAAATTTTATGTTCAGCTTCTCCTACTTGCTCATCAAGTGAATATATATGTGCCAGTGGTGGATGTGTTTCAGCGTCTTTGAAATGTAATGGAGAATATGATTGTGCTGATGGTTCAGATGAGGTAAAATCTATCATGCAATTAAAGTTTTTGAATGACATGAATTAAGTTTGGAAAAGCAAGTGCAATGAAAATAAAGGGACAGAAACTTGATTCTTGGCAGCATCTAAAATGTCAGTAAATATATTGAATGCAATCATTCCTACAAGTACTTGAATCTTTATACACTAAAGCTTATTGTAATTTCTAGAGGTTATTTTATTAAGTCAAAATAAAAGAAAGCCCAAGGTATAATAAATCTCCGGTATTAAAAGCTACATGTTTATTTTCCCTGTGACTGTATCATTATCATTATCATTGATTCATATGATTCATTCATATCATTCATATGTTTCATTATCATTAATGAAAACTGCAGTTCCCATTTGTATTTGAACAGATGGACTGTGTGACTAAATGTAAGGAAGATCAGTTTCGGTGCAAAAATAAAGCCCACTGTATTCCAATTAGATGGCTGTGTGATGGAATTCATGACTGTGTGGATGGCAGTGATGAAGAGAAGTGTGACAGAGGTAAGGTATTTTTTGTTTGTGTGCGTATACATGAGACAATGAAAGTTGAGGTGCTGTGCAAAAATGTATGTAGTAGGTGCTACGGGAAGAGGATAAAATCATTAAATGATTGTCTTTACTCATTCTAGTTTCATTACATAATGTCCTGTTCTAAATATGGAAATCTAGATCATCTTCAGAAAGAGCATAATCTTGATCTGTATTTAACAAAAACAAACAAAATGCAAGTGTTTATTGATTGCCCACTGTGAGGCATTAAATCCAGTGTTCAGACTGGATTCTGGGTCAGGGATAGAGTATGTGACTACAGATAATGTAGACACTATAGCTGTTGCTGCAAAAGGATTTCTCTATTTTATATTCATGCCTCTCTTCCATATTGCCCGCCTTACTCTGAAAGAATAGGAGTAACACAGGCTATACTAGATTGCGCACATTGGTATGCCGTCTGATATATAGGTTGTAGGTTGTGCCCAGATTTCCTTCTTGCCATATCATTGAGAAAATGACCTACCTTTTTTGTCAGTCTGGAAAACAACTTTTAGTTTTGTCATATATTATTTTCTAGCTATTTGAAGACTATTTCCTGACAGATAACAACTTTTTAGTTATAAACTGCTGTACTAAACACAGTTGATTATTACTTTTAGAGTTAATGAGAATTAATGTAAGGCAAGCAATCATATGCTAAAGCTTAAAATGAAAAATTAACCAATTCTCATTATTTTAATGTTGTTAAATAGGATTTAAAATACAAAATTTCTTGTGACTGGATTGCAGAAATCTGTCAGTAGAATTTTCAATTCAGAATATTTGGAGCATCATGAACAGAAATGATAACAGATATTGCCATATGAATCAAAGCACTTGTATGTGCACTTAGGGTTTTTATAGTTAAAATCTTCTTTTTTATTGTTTCAGGTTCATTGAGGGTACAAAGAATTAGGCTACACTGATTGTAGTTTGTAGTTTAAGGTCCCTCTTATAATTGTGTCCCACCCCTAAGACGTGTGCCATACACTGTAACCTCCCATCTTCCTCTCTCTTTCCTTCTCCCTGCTCCCTGGTTCCTCTGCCCCCCACCCTACTTTCTTGAATATCCCATCAGATGTTTAGGATGAGATATCATCCCAAACCTGATAAAGTGTTCTTGTATTCAGTAGAAGCAATTACATGTCCACAACAGCTGTTTCCACCTTATATTCTCACACTCATGTTCTGCAGTTGGCCATGCTGGAGACAGCAAACATCATGGTAGTTTGGTAGCAGCAACCCATATGCACTCTTGGATTCAAAGGCTTTGTGATGACAATTAAGCTACTTCTAATTTTCCATTTTCCACCTAATTACTTCCATCCTTCAACTTCAGTTGCCACAGCCAATCTTGTCCATTCTCCCACTGCTTCTTGCATGGGTTTATTTAGTACTCCCTAACTGGTTTCCAATACTTACTATTCACTGTTGCTGTTAAGAAGTTCATTAATTTTAATGTATCTCTGTTTTTGTAAATATTTAATCAAGATACCATGTTACATAGAAATAACCCAACTTGGTAGTCATAGTTACAAGAGAATGATCCTATCCTGTCTTCCCACACTTAACATTCTATTGCTCCTTTTTTATGTATTATATATCCCAGCCAAAATGGAAAATCTGAAGTGTCCTTCAGATCTAAAATTTAATCTTACTGACTGAAAAGAGTTGAGAGCCTTTCATTTAATAACATTCAAAAGTGTCAAAGTTCCCCTTCCCTCTCCACTTCCAACTTTTCTTGGGTTTCTTTGCTACTAAGTAGTTATTGATATGTTCCAATCAAATATCTTTTTTTTTCTTTTTTTTTTTTTAATTAAATCATAGCTGCGTACATTGATATGATCATGGGGCATCATACACTAGCTTCACAGACCATTTGACACGTTTTCATCACAATAGTTAACATAGCCTTCCTGGCATTTTCCCACTTACCGTGCCAAGACATTTACATTCCACGTTTACTAAGTTTCACATATACCCTTGTATCAAATATCTTTGTGGTTAAAGTAGTTTATCCAGGATGGATGTGCCTTGAGGCATGACAAAGTTCAGATTTCTAGTATTTAATTCACTCCTAGGAATTTGGTATTTTAGATCTTAGATAAAGGTATTTTAAGTCATTAAGAAAAGAGAATGTCAGGATAAAGATCTTTTCCAGTAAATCTTCCATTCTTCTCACATATGGACATCTGAATGTTGGGACACGGAACATAAGAAATCTTCAAGATAAGCATGGCACATTTTTCCAGTGAATCAGTTTTGCTAGTTTAATTTAAACGTCTCAAATCTTAAATACTATGGAATTAAAAGCAACATTCATATTTTTAAAGGTAAAACATAGAGGCTAAAGGAGACTTGATTCTTGTTCTGACTTGAGCTTCCATACTTGACTTTTATACAATTTGGGTGGAAAATGTTGGCAGGTATTCATTTTAGTAATTGTCAGCTAAAATATATGTAAGATCTTTATGTAAAAGGCAAAATATTATATATTAAATCTTTTAGCCAAAAATTAAGGTTAAATCTAGAATTACAGTGTTTTAGCGCTTAGCAGGAGTTTGAAAGAAAAGGGTAGCCCAGTGACAAATGTTCAATTTCCTAAAGCCTCCTGTGCTCAGATGAGTAAGTTGTCTAAGTTTTTTGTTTTTTTGTTTTTTTGGTTTTTTGGTTTTTTGCTCTAGATCTCAAAGCTCTCACACTCTGGATTCTCAGGAAACTCATTGTATCAATTACCCTTTCTCCATTCTGTATTGTCTGCTGAATTATTCCCAGAAGCATTTAAATGTGTTCAGACATCTGTTTTTTCCCACACAAGCAACCACGCTCATTTACCACCTGACTTTCTTATCTCTTCCTTCCCTTTATGACCAAACTTCTGGATAGAGATGTCTGCATTCACTACTATTTCTTTCTCCATCTCATTCAATAAGCAACTATAATCATTTCACTAAACCCAAAACCACTTCACTAACCTTACTTTTTTAACATTATTTAAATGCACTAACAGTTTTCTTAGAAAACTTTTCCCATGAATTTTCTTTACAGATGCAGCTCCAATCACTCTGATTACTTTTTTCTCTTTTGTAGACTTCTATCTATTTAACCTGGTTTCTTCTTTGTTCTCTTTTAAACTTCAAATAATAACTATATTTTAAAAATTCCCAGATGCACATTTATGGTTCAGAAATCTATCCCATATTTCAGACATATTCATCCACTACCTTGCTAAACGTCACCATCAGTTACTTTCTGGATTGCCACAACCCTTAAAATTGGTCTTTTTCTTAGCCAGTCTTGGCTTTACCATCTCCATCTTCATTTCCAAATTCTACACACTGAAACTAGTATTTTCATTCTAAAATTCAAATCTGATTTTGTCATTTCTTAAGTTAAAGCTTTTGTCACTGAAAGTGAGTTATCTGATTTGTGTGGCAAGTCAAAACTCAGAGCAAAAAGAGATAGTTGACCTTCACAAGCTTAGGTACATTATTCCCTCCAATGTGTGTCCACAAGATGAATTAGGGCTATTTCTAGGTATTTTCTATGACTGCAAGGGTAACCACTATCATTTGTGGGCTGCATACTCTAATGAAAGTATCTATTTTTAAATATGTTAATTGTTTCAGCTAGTCAAGTCTAGTCAACTCTGGAACCATATTTTTTATCTTGTGTATAAGATTTAAATATGTAGTATAATAACCTGAGAGCAATCTTATTTATCTTAATTCTGAATTCTCATCCTTGTGTTTTTCCCCCTGGTACTTATTGCAATCATTTTAACCATACCTCCTTGTCAGAGAAATAAATATAGTTGTCCAAAGTAAGATAAGAACCCACAGTTTCTAACTCTCCAATCATTGTACTCACATTACATATTGCTTCATCTCTAGGCACATGATTAAAACTTATTAGTTCTCTGGGTCCTTTGAGAGTGGTAGATATATTTAGAAATTTTACATCAGAATAATTCTGTATTCTTAATTATTTCTATTTATTTTCAAAAAGAGAAAAAATTATAAACATTTTAAAAATATCCCCCCAATAGGATACCCTGTTACACAATATTTAGAAGAAAAATGGAAATAATGTATGATATGACTAAGTTTCAATTGCTGTTACAAAATTAATAGTAGTTTTGTGACTGCAAGAAGCTTTTATTGGTTATTCTAAGTTTTCAGTGATACATTTTTTTTTTTTTTTGCAGTTTTGACCAGGGCTGGGCTTGACCCCGCCACCCCCAGTATATGGGACCAGTGCCCTACTCCATGAGCCACAGGTGCTGCCCCTCAGTGATACATTTTATTGATATGCCAGATACAGCTGAATTATCTAATAACTAAAAGTGTATTTTTTCTAGAAAAACGCAATTTTTAATAATGAAAACTAAAATGTTTAAAAATATAAATTTCAAAAACCTCAATTCAATTCAAGTAGGGAAGAGGGAGTATGAGGGGGAGAGGGGAGGTGGGCGGGGATTCATGTACTCCCACCTAATGGGCAAAATGTAAGAGTATATGGCACGGCTCCTGGGTGTGGGACACAACTACAAGAGGGACTCTGACTAATAAATGCAAATATTGTGACCTAGTTATTTGTACCCTCACATTAACCTGAAATTTAAAAAAAAAAAGTAAATTACATATTATATATATATATAATATATCAACTTTATATATATATAAAGTTCTTTACATGCAATAACATAAGAATTATGTGAAATAGATGATATAGGCCTTTTAAAAACTTGCTTATGCCATCTTTTCTGTATATTCTAAAGAAAATATGATGTATATGAGTAATATTAGAATGTCCTAAAATGTAAATCATGAATATCTTTTTAAAAAAAATTTAATGTTACGCATTCCTACTATTAATTCAGAAAATAAATACAAGGAAGCAAGTAAGTAGGTATTGTATACTAAGAGTTAGAAGCATATGTGTCCTGCTGACTGGAATTCATAATGCCCAATATGTCCGTCTCGTTTTTGTTTTAAAATAAAGGAGGAAATATATGTAGAGCTGATGAGTTCCTTTGCAATAATTCCCTTTGCAAACTGTATTTCTGGGTGTGTGATGGAGAAGACGACTGTGGAGACAACTCTGACGAAGCCCCTGATATGTGTGGTATGGCATTTCATGTGGTTCTAGATTATACTGTCATCTCTTGCGCCAGTAGAAAAAATGAAGTGGTGAGGTAAACTACAAATTCTACTGTCCTGTGTTAGGTAGATAAAGTATAATCACAAATACAGCTTTTGTTCAGGTAATCAAGAGATTACCCTGTCCAAAGTTTATCACGTATGGAAGGCCTTCCTAAATCCGAACTTGCACATCACTACACTGTTCCAAACACAGATTATGGGAGGATTTAGAGGAGCTGATCTATTGAATTGAGTAAGGTTTATATAAGAATCGAAGCTTCACAATAAATTGATGTTTTAGATAAAAAAAAATTGTTGACAGATAAATAAATGGAAAAAAATGTGAACCATAAAATTACACAATTCTACAAGTTACCCAATAGTGCAGTTCTTCAGAGAAGAGACACATTTGTCAGGTATATACTTATGCAACCAAAAAATATAAATATCCGATTTGGGATCAACAAAACATTGGATTTTCTATGTTTTTATAACCTTTTTTGGCTTCTCTTCTCATACTGTTTATCTAATCTCAGCAAGAAATGTAGTTGCACCTTTAGTTTAAAGGAAGAAACTATCATTTCAGATATAACCTACTAACATATAGGCTAAATTAAATATAGCATGATTTTATGTACTTAACTTTTTGTCCTATTTGTTGCATCAAGTTAAAGCAAGATTCAGATATATAGGAGGGCATTTTACTATTGATGTTACAGTGGGAAAAAAATGCAAGAAGGTTAGCTTTATTTTTAAAAGTGATTAAAAGTTGAAAAAGGAAAAACCTTTGGAGATATATTTTTGTTTTTTATAGGTACAACTGAGTTGTGCAACCAAGTTTCAATTTCAGTTGTATTTACATAATATAAAAATATAGACTCTAGAAAATAACCAGAGATTATATTGTTTCTGAATCATAATACATATATTTAAAAGTATGAAATTTTATGTACCAATATCAACCTAGAACCTATTATTTTTATATGTAATTTTATCCATTCTCTATTTTCCTTGACTATAAAATCAATAAGTAGAATAGGAAATGTTTGATAATTAACTAGCAGTGTAAGGCTGCAGAGTTATACTGCCCAGAACCACCTCCGGGGCCAAGAAGTGGTTCTCAGGAGCAGCCCTCACAGAACACTTGGCAAACTGATAAAATCCTGCTTGATGCCTGAACATTTTTGTATTTCTCTCAGTAATTAGTATCAATATTTTCACATAAGCTATTATGCTCCAGAAGCTGTGCAAAGTAATTGGGACAAAAATGGTTCTTTCTGACAATAATTTAATTATATATTCTGAATTATTCAGAATAATTCTTATTCTGGATGGATAAATAACAATAGTTTTCATATATTGTATTTCAAGTAAGGATAGAATTAATTTAAAAGTATAGATGAGGCAGAGAGAGATAATATGAACTCTTCCTAAAGGGCATTCAGAAGGCTGTGTTGAGGAATCTACACTAAAAGACACCATATGCAAAGTGAATAGCATAGGAAAGAATCTCATTCATTCAATGAATACTTTTTAAGCAAGAGACTGTGATTAGTTACTATGATACAGTTATGAGAGAAACAGAAATATATCCTGATTCACAGAGCTTAGAATCTAGTATAATACATATACTAATACTATCAAAAATATATAATTACAAATTATGATACATTCTATAAAGAAAAATCATGGTAATTTATAAAATTAGAAAGACTATTAAATATGTTAGTTTGTTTCTGGGAAGGATATAGCTGTCAAGAGAGTAGATGAAAATAGAAGTGGGGCAAATGGTGATATGATGTTGTGGACAAAGTAAATGAGATATGTAAAGGCCCTGAAATATCAGGGCTTACACACAGAAACTGAAAGACCCATATTCTCGGAGAGTACAGAGCAAACTAAATACAGATTATATCCAGATAAACTCACTGTAGATTGAAAATACTATAAATCAGAAGTGCATTTCTGATTGAGGAAATTGTCAACTCATGATGGGCATGAGAACAGAATTCCATAGTAAGTCAAGGAGCATAACACATACATATATGTTCTGTATGACACAATCATAAAGTCCCAATCATAAAGTCAAAAATTCATAAATCAAGTAACTATTAAGTCAGAGACAGTCTATATTACTTTAGTATAAGATAGCAGAAATACCTAAAACCTTGGCAAACTTGGTTTTGTTTGTTTGTTTTTGTTTTTACTTTTTTTTTTTTCTTTCTTTGACACAGGACCTCGCTCTGTCACCCTGGCTAGAGTTTAGTGGCTTCGTCATAGCTGTAGAGTAGTAGCATCATCATAGCTCACTGCATCACTCCACCATCAAACTCTCATCAGGAGCTCAAGTTATCCTTCTGTCTCAGGCTCCAGAGTAGCTGGCACTACAGGTCTACACAACCACTCTCAGCTAATTTAATATTTTTTTGTACATTGAGTCCACAAGATTCCATGTACCTTGTCTGCTTAAAAATCTAGCATTTTATGTTTATGAATATTAGAAAGGGATAAGAGTAATCAACACTATTGTAGTAGTGTAGGCAAGCTATGCTAGTAGCTTGAATTGAAATGATTACATGATACCATGTGATGGAAAAATATAGACAGATCTGAAGGTGATGTAAAAAGCAAAATAAATTGGGTTAAATAATATGGGGCTGAGAGACAGAGTTGTGAAATATAATTTGTAGATTATTTTTGCTTGCAAACTTGAATGGAAGGGGAACAGAGGAAGAGAAACAGTTTTGCAAGTAAAGTTTAGCAGACTGGTTTGGTATACATTTGAGGAGACCTTCAAGTAGAGATTTCAAGTAGGCATTAGATATTTGATTCTCAAGCTTAAAGAAAAAAGCTGGTCTACATATACAAATTTGCCCACATAAAATGTGGTAATAAATACAATGGCATTTTAACAATTATGGTATGGTGGGAGAGACACATAGGACAAGAAGGGAGCTTGCAAAACAGTTTTAATTGATATCAAACATACAAATGAGTATGAACTTCCAGAGGAGACTAAGGTGAGTGACCACAAAGGAAATCATAAAAAAAAAAGATAATAGCAACCAAAACACCTTGGGCACAATGTGTTTCAAGAAAAATGAGATGCTTCTTGAGAAGGCAGGGGAAAATAAGTTCCTGAGAACTGGAAAAATTACTTTTAGATAGTAGTAATAATATTAAATTAGATAGGAGTGAATTATTTTCCAATCTCTGTTGTCAAAAATTTTTGAAGAGTTGATAGATTTTGTGTAGAAATCTACAGAAATCTACAGAAATCTTACAGGTAGATTTGTGATTGCTAAATAAGATATTAAGGAATTTTCCATAGTTTATTTTCACTTTTTTTTTTAGTGCAGTAAGGAAGCATGTTCATACACAGAATGTAGAAGTTTGGTCTGGGGAGGTTTGAAAGGAATGCAAATTTGAATCATTATGCAAAAGGTAGGAAAGTGGCATGAATATATATATTTATGCTTTCCAAGTAGTATTGATAAATAGTCATACCTGATGGTATCAGGTGGCTTTATAGTATAATCATCTGCAACATTTCTAGCTTCCCAGATGTAGATATTGGGAGAACAGATGGTTTTGTTCATCTAAGTTTAGAATTTTGTTAGATAACTAAGATGAAAAAGAGAAAAATGCCAAAGAATTCAAGTTATTAGGAAGAAAGTGAGTTTCTATACTCACTTAGTATTTCTAACCATGTCCAATATGTTATAGGTTACCCATAAATATTAGTAGGGAGGGAAGTAAAGACAAAAAATCATTGGTGAATGGGGAAATGATAGTGGTATCAATGGGCTAGACTAGAGGTTCAGATCTACCTGAAGGCTTATAATAATGCTAATTGAATTAAAAATCTTAAAAGATAGAAGATTGTGGTCAAAATATGGGGCAGTTAAGTTAGTTAACAACTAAAATAATTGTAATAGCAAGTCCATGCTGTAGCCATGTGTATCAGTTAGTGTTCTTATTTGCAAGTAACAGTGCTTTTTTGTCACTGGCTGCATCAACAAGAGAAATTTATTGAAATCCGCTATCATCTACAACCTAGGAAAGTGATGGCAGAAATGGATAATAGTAAAAGAATATCGGATGTAAGAAACTCAAAGAGCTAGGAAGCCCAGTTATTGGTTGGTTTGCTCATGTGAATGTTGCACTTATCTAAGATGCTGGAGTGAATTTGAATGGAGAAAAAAAAAAAACACTTTGACTGGAGGTGGTATAAAGTTCAGTGAATTTGGGAAGAGGTGATGTTTATAAAGTTGCTGAGAAAATACCAACAAGATAGCAATATAATCAAGTGCCTATCCCTCAGAATAATAGTATTTGGTTTTATTTGGAAAATAGAATGTGAAGATGTGGTAATAAAGTTCTAGAAGCTAAGATAGAAAACTAGGATGTTTTCAAACATGAGATAATATGAGGCTTGAGTAAAAGAAAAGACGTTCCTAGAACACTTAAGTGGAAGTATATTTGGAAAAAGAACCAGATTTCAGTTAAAGCAAGGAGGCCAGGCACAGAGTGTAGCAAATTTAAGGAGCTGTAATAAAGTAGAATTGCTAACATGTTATTAAGAGGAACAAGGGATGAGTCTATAGGATGGTGTGGACAAGATAATGATAAGTCTTTTAGGCCAGGCAGAATATCTTAAATTATATTTTAAAGGCAATAGATAATGTAGAAGAGGTGATTAGATTACCATGTTAGATTGATTTTTCACATAGATTTTTGAGGATTTGATGATGGAGAATAAAACTGGAGACACTTTAGGATACCTTTTAGTAAAAGATAATAAAGAGCTGAGCTATTATGATTGTAACTGGTAAGGGTGGTTTAAAGTGGGCAAGTTTAGGGTAAATATCAAGAGCACTTGGTGACTACTCAGAATTGGTAGTAAATGAAAAGAGTGCTTTGAGAATAATCCCAGACTTCTGGCCATAATGTGACACTAACTGAACTATGGAAATAAGACAAAGCTAATGTTGAGGGAGAAGAGTGGAGAAAATTATAAAGAACTGAACATTTAACATTCCTAAGTGGATGTCCTATAATCAATTGTGAGATGTAATGGCAGGTTACAGGATGTAATGGCAAGTTAATCAATAAACATGAATGAAAATGTCTAAGGAAAGAATCCAAGAGTAAGAACATCAGATGACCACGGACATAGATTTGCAGAATTCTACATGAAAGGATAAAGAATAAACACAGATGTTTCCTGTTTTATGGATAGACGTCTCGGATGAGATAGTGATAGAAGGGTCACATGTATAATCTTTTGGCTTTCATTATTGTCTCTTTAAGTGTCATGTACACACACACACACACACACACACACATGTGCGTTAAAAATGAATAACCAAAAGCACTAATTTGCCTCAAATGCATATCTAAACTTTTGTTTACAGAAAATAAGATACTATAAGATACTAGCTGTAATATTGTTGGAAATTTTGTTTTTTCACTGAATAACCTACTTTGAATCCGAGGCCTGTAACAAACATATGCCTCCTCAGCGTCTATGCTGTGTGAAATTGCTCTTTGGGATAACTAAGTATCCTGCCATGTTGTATAAATTGTAAGCATAAATTAATTTGGTACACCAAGTGAAGTCAGCTCAGGCAAGGCATCTGGAAATGAAATCATGAAGTTTGGCTTTTTCTTACTTTATTTAAGATCCTCAGCTTTGTACTCTTTTATGTAGTTAATATAAATAACTAGGATCATAAGCTTCCATTATTACACAATTTTCTAATATCTGCTTGTAGGAAATTTTCATAAAAAAACATATTTTAAAAAGCTGTATAATGGATTTTAAAAGGAAAAAAGAAAGAAAGACAAGGGAAGGACATTATTCATAAATCAGTGTACCCAAATGAGATGCTTTTCTTTCTTTTTTTCTCAGTCAAATTTCTTTGCCCACCCACAAGACCTCACAGATGCAGAAATAACAGAATATGCCTGCAGTTGGAACAAATGTGCAATGGTATTGATGACTGCGGGGACAACTCAGATGAAGATGACTGTAGTGGTAAACTTGCTTAATAAAGAATTAATTCAGTGACTGCTACAAGATATTATACTACATGATTCTATATTATACTATATTATAATGATTTGGGCTCAAATAATTTAAAAAATACATTTTTATGTGGATGTCTGAGGGTATTTCTTTAGGTACTTTTTCTTCAGACAGTGTACAAAAGTAATATATTAATATTTCACTTGCAAAGGAGATCCAGAGTCTGCACTAGGCACTTCATTCCAAAAAGTCCTAATCACGTGAGAAAAACAGCATAGCGGTTTAAAAATGTTAAGTGTCTTAAAAAGAGAGGGCTTACAGAGATCATTTTTTATGTGTACACAATCCCTTTCTCACCATTCTGAAATTTGAAAGCTTTTAACATAGATGTTTTTACTTAAATATGCAGCAAAATCATTTAAAGACAAAATTTGACCTAACCTCCTCTGAGACGTTTATATCACTTAAAAGAAAATCCTAAAGTATTCCCCCCCCCATGGTGAATATTGAGACATTTTCCTATAGAAATATGGTATTATTTGCTATAGGGTAAATATAATATCACTTTTCTAAAATCCAAAAATTTCAGAATTCTTTTCATTTGGCCTTAAAAACTTCAAGTAAAGGATGTGGGCCCGTGTTTTTCACAATACTTAGTAATTTGAAGATATTATGTACTCAATACATTTATTTTGATTTTATGAGGCACTGATCATTTTTTAAATGACTCTATAGGTAAGCTTACATACAAATCAAGGACTTGTAAAAAGGATGAGTTTGCTTGTAGTAATAAAAATTGTATCCCCATGGACCTCCAATGCGATCAACTTGATGACTGTGGAGATGGTTCAGATGAACAAGGCTGCAGACTACGTGAGTATAGTGACATACAAGTCTAATTTCTGATTAAACATAGCTAAGACTTACTTTACTATTTGATGGACAGATTGCTCTTTAAGACATGATTAAGTGATGCATTCTTTTGTAAGCTTTTGCCAAAGCAACCTTAGAACATTACTTAATTTCAGAAAATATGAGGTAGGTAAAGATTGATTTTGTAATGAGTATTTTTATTAGATCTGAATCTGGAATTCAATATTCAAATACAGACTTGATGTCAGCAAAGAAATCTATATCCTTTAATGTTTTACTGTAGGCCGGGCACTGTGCCTCACACCTGTAATCCTAGCACTATGGGAGACCGAAGTGGGTGAATTGCCTAAACTCAGGAGTTGGAGACCAGTCTGAGCAAAAATGAGACCTTGTCTCCTCCCCCTAATCCTACCCCCCCCCAAAAGTAGAAAAACTAGCCAGTCGTGGTGGCACATGCCCATAGTCCAGCTACTTGGAAGGTTGAGGGAAGAGGATCCTTAAGCGAGGAGTTTGAGGTTGCTGTGAGCTATGATGTCAGAGCACTCTAACCTGGGGCTACAAAGTACAATTCTGTCTCAAAAAAAAAAAAAAAAACAACCCATAAGTGTTTAAATTAAGTATTTTTGAATTTTATAAATAATTGTATTTTGTTGAATGATGGTAAAGGTCTTAATAATTTATCACTGTTTGAAATTTTTAAATTTATCTAGTATTTATCTTATAAAGATATGTAGAGTACTATAATGCCTGAATATTAGATCCTTTTTGCTAATACTTTGGTTTTTAACTAATTGATGATGTTTGATTTTCCATAGTAATGAAAAATAATTTAATTTATTATACTAAATTCAGATTGCTTACAAAACCCATAAAATATTTTCTATTCTTATATTTTTTATTTTTTCTCCTTTATGCACAGAGTTGTTCCTCACAGAGTGATGATCTAGGCCTGCAAGAATATGGCCACATATATCTAAATGATGGTATCATTCCCCTGATGAATTTTAATTAATTGTAAAACATTTGAATCAGTGGGGAATTAATAATGGTTGCAGTTCTAATAATGAAAATGCTTATGTTTCTTGAAAATATGATTTTCTTAAGTAACTTAGAGATAATATACTGTTTTTCCTATAATAATGTTCCTGTCATTTATATGCATTCTAAAATGTTTTCTTGAATGAGAAAGAAATCAATAAAATTGCAACTACTACACTGGAAATGACAAGTAACTCTTTGTTCTAATAGTCTTGCCACTAGTGAAATCCATTGGATCATGTTACACACTCAAGTGTTTCTTTTCATATGTCTGTCTAGACTAGAATAAATTTAAA
Source organism: Loris lydekkerianus (assembly GCA_963574355.1). NCBI lineage: Eukaryota > Metazoa > Chordata > Mammalia > Primates > Lorisidae > Loris > Loris lydekkerianus. Next base: position 8,072 of record CAUYPK010048319.1, on the reverse strand, counting down.
ACTGTGGATTTAACCTACCCATTTGAGCAAAGTAATGATCTGGTTTGAGTTCATAAATGTTAAGATTAAGTGAGCAATAATTGGCCCTGTCTCCGGGTAGATAATAGAAAATGCTTTGGTTCTTAGAGAAAGACATAGTACTCATACATGGTAACATTGTAAAGATACTCTGTCATTAGAATCATTGATTTTTAACTTCTTTTAGAAAGTAGTATACTTGACAACAGCTGTAAATATCAGCTCTTGGCAGCTTGTTCTAACCTATATTTAATGTAAATAAGTTCAGTTTCTAATCTATTTCTATACTCTTAAAAGGAATGAGTGCTTATATAGAAAATAGACCATACCATTATACATCCAAAAAGAGTTATCTATGGAATAAGGAATATTATTTCAATTTTTTTAAAAAAGTAAACTCCCACATTAGGAATTAGAATTATGTTAGTTTTAATTATATTTTTAAATCCTAGCATCCACTGAATTTACCTGTGAAGATAATGTGAATCCATGTGGAGATGATGCATATTGTAATCAAATAAAAACATCTGTTTTCTGTCGCTGTAAGCCTGGATTTCAGAGAAACATGAAAAACAGACAATGTGAAGGTAGAGTACATTTTCTCAACAGCTTGCTCTTAAATCTTTGGGTTATAAAAAGACTCCCAAGACTGCTAAATTGTGAGATGACAGGGATTGATTTTCATCAAAATATTGTGTATCTATGGGATACCATTTTACTTATGAAAGTTAAAGTCTCTAGGGTCAAGAGTTTGTTTGTTTGTACAGCTAAGCTAACCAACTCTGAGGCTACAAAGGGTTTTCTATGGCAAATTCAGACCTGCAGGAATTTCAATTCTGTTGTTACAATTTTGTTTTGAAATGCAAATAATGAAATTGCTGGTTCAGGAACTATTGGAAAATTAGACTCCTTTCATGAAAGAATAGGTTTATGATGACCCATTTCCCTTGAGTGTGGAATATGTGATACTGGAATAGGTAATTCACATTTTGAGAATTATAGGCTTTTGTCCTAACACCATGTATTTTTATTTGTTTTTGTTTTTGTTTTGTTTTGTTTTTTTTGGCTGGGGCCAGGTTTGAACCCGCCACCTCTGGTATATGGGGCCTACACCCTACTCCTTTGAGCCACAGGCGCCACCCACTAACACCATATTTTAAACAATTTATTATAATGTGTCTTTAAAAATTCAAAGTCAGGATCTAAATTAATCTCTTTCAACTTACTTGAGATAATTTTAAAAATGAAGATGTATAATACCCAGAATTTCATAGTAAGTCAATTTAATTTGTATTAAAGCTTTAACTATAGAGCCATGAAATACAGATACATACACACTTCTGCAAATTTCTCCCATAAAATCAATATTTATATTCTTATTCATCTCTTATTATGATTAGAGCCAAACTTACAATTGCTCAGTCTGGCTTATCCAGGCTAGGTTCAAGTCCTAACATGCTTTCCCCAATTAGTCTGTTTCTGTACTGGTTCTTTACTACAGTCTTGGGTAAAGAAAAATGATTTTATGTTGTGTCAATCAAAATAGAATTATTAAAATAAATTAGTTATGCTTGCCCAAAAGGTAAGTAGGCATATCATATTTAGGTGCATTTTGAGTTACATACTTATTTGGGTTATTTATGACATTTTTTCCTCTCTTAAGTAGGAAACACTGAAAGCTGAAAACATAGGTGTTTTTTTTTTTTCTTTCAATAAAATACAAATTATTTCTCACAACTATAGTATTTCTTTTCCATGATACTGTCTACCAATTACATATAAGTATATACATATATTCAAGATTTTAATTCCAATAGCATTAATTTGCTAATATTTATTTATGAATAGTGGGCTGTGTTTCCTCTAGATTCTTACTAAATTTAGAAATTCTATTCTCAGACTTTTCTTAAGTTTTAATTATATCCCACAGCAAATATAACCTTCAAGCTACAGTCTTCATTTAAAATTACTATAAATCCACTCTTTTTATATACTTTTTTGTGCAAATGAGTAACTTCTGTGCTCTAATAAAATTGACATCTCCATTTAATAGATGAGCTTTTGATAATAGAGAAAGTAATTTTGACTTTGCATAGAGAGGGGAAAGATATTACATGGATTTTGTAATACCAAAATTTAAATTTCTTTGTGCCCTTCACTTACATGTTTCAAAAATGCATGAGAAATTTCAATTTGATGTTCAAGCCTAGGCACTTCAATTGGAGTATCTGAAGAAGTGAAAAAATTAAAACAAAGAACAAAAGAAAAGTAGAAAGAGGTTAACAGTTGCTGAGCATGGAACATTGTTCTGGGTACTAGGCATGTGTGGGCTTCCCCCTTTCTCTTCAAAAGTTCGTGATCCAGACCTTATTGTAGAAATGAGCAAAAATGGTAATTCTGGCTATTATAGGGACCTGTGAGGTCCTATCTCTAAAAAACAGCCAGGCATTGTGGCGGGCACCTGTAGTCCCAGCTTGTTGCGAGGTTTAGGCAAAGAGTCACTGGAACCCAAGTTTGAGGTTGCTTTGAGATAAAAGGCCATGACACTCTACCAAGGATGACCAAGTAAGCCTCTGTGTCAAAAAAAAAAAAAAGAAAGAAAAGAAAAAAAGAAAAGAAAAGAAAGAACAGAAAGAAAAAGAAAAACAAAACAAAACATGAAAACCTTTGCTTATTTGAATTTCATACCAAAGGGAATCCATAACAAATAAGTCCCAGTTCAGTCACAGATACTGGAAAATCAGAAATATTTTTTGTAATTCTGGTGGTTAAGTGCTGATAAAAATGCATTTTACATTATCACTATAAAATAATTATTAAAAACAAGTAAATACAATTTTTGTATTTCTTTACCTGGTATTTTAATTAAACACCAAGATAAGTTGCCATGAGAATGCTTAAGTTCTCCTTGGGCAAGCTATCAGAGTGGGGACAATAGAATCAGAAAACCTGAGTTTAAGCCTTGGCTTTTTTATTTACAGTTGTCACTGGGAAAGTCCGTGTCTATATCACTGAGCCCTTACAATTTTATCATGTACTAAACAGAATACAGTTGTTATTATTATTGTGCTGATCCTTGACTTCCCTAGTTTAAGAGACAAATTTATCTCACAGATTTATTCCATAATTAAGGCAACTGCAAGTGATAAAGGGGGCAGAGGAATTATGCTTGTTAAATGCAAAATTAGAGGAGAAAATAGGTAACTCACCAGAATCACCCAACCTAAATCTCAGCTTTGCTTAAGATCAAAATTAGAGTTGTATGCCAAGCTACAGAATATTCCTTGTGATTTTATCATTTTGATACATTTATTTCTATAGAGGTATACAGTTTTTGTTGGTTTAATTCACATAGCCTTAGTACAGCCCTTCCTTTTAGTCACTTCATATATGACTCAAGAAGTGAAAAAAATAACTCACTAAATCACAGACTTAATATTTGAAGGAGAAATGAAAGATATAGAATAAGAAGTTAAAGTAATAAAAGTAAATTTGGCTCTTTTTGGAAAACGGAAAGAATAATAGTGTTGGATGCATAATGATGCTATTTTGAACTCTCTCTCTCTCTCTTTTTTAGACGTTAATGAATGTTTGGTATTTGGCACTTGTTCCCACCAATGTATAAATGTGGAAGGGTCATATAAATGTGTGTGTAACCAGAATTTTCAAGAAAGAAATAACACCTGCATAGCAAAAGGTACGGTTATACCATTATTGCAAATGCTATTAAAATTTTGTTGTAAATGTTTTCATGGGGAAAATATTTTATGTTGAGTTTTAGCAATAGATTCATGCTTAATAATATAGAATAAATAACTTTTTAATGTTGATTAAAAATTGGTCAGTACATTTGTTATCATCCTTAATCACACCTGGGATGGTTTATAGAAATGACTATTAAATACATGATTCCTGTTAAAATCACTTCATGTTTGAAACAACCTGTCAAATGGGGTAAAAGCCAGTGGGAAAGAATATAGAATATCTCTCTTTATTATCTGCTCTAAGTGTTTCTAAGAAATTATTACACTATTGGGATAAAAATTAAAAGTCAAAGGTTAGCATTATAAGGAGAATGCAAGTTTGAGTAAGGAGCCTTAAGGTTTTGAAGCAAAATTATGCTTTCAAATTTGGAACTCCTCCACTTACCAATATAATTTTTTAAAAAGATTAAATGACATACATAAGTTTGGGACTTTTATGGGCATGGATTTTAATGCTCATATATTTTTAATAAATAATATAGTACCTTTAATATTGTTAGCCACAACTATGATTGAATATTTTTTATAAAAATGTTATTACCATAGCAAAACAGCATGACATCAAGTGTGGACTACAATGTGAGATGTACTTGGATTTGAATCCCACCATTGCACCTTTTAGACTATGTAGCCTTAGGGAAGTCATTAAACTCTCTGAGCCTCAGTTCCTCCTCTGTAAAATAGGGATAATACCTACTTTTTTAGTTGTTGTAAGAAGTGAGAATAAATTATGGAAGACAATATAGTGTTTAACACACAGTTAACATTCACTAAGAGACAGCTCTTAAGACAATAGAGCTAAACTACTCCCCACTAGGAGTGATTTTATTTATTTTTGGAACCAATATAGGTTTGTTCAATCTGTGTTTAGGGTTTAGTTAATAATTCAGTTAGTATTTTCAGGATTTTCTTTAGGATTTTACTTGTCAGTATCAATATGACATTCATATTTTGTAATATGAATTACATATTTACAAAATAAATTTATTTTGTAAATTACATTTATTTACAAAATAAATTTATTTTGTAATGGGTGTCAAGATTTTAGAACAGAGTATTCCACGTAGCAGGATTCTAGATAATTACAGATTACGGAATTTCAGTGTGATCAATACTGATTCTTTTATGTAATAAAATTTAGCAAAGCATTTAAGATAAATGGATACAGGAAGAAGCCTTCTTACGTCTTAATTTTTTATCTCTTAGCCCAAAGTAATGATCACTCAGACACATAAATAAATGCTCAGAAACTTTTGAGGCTTGATGAATATGCAATGTAGCATCTGAATATTGAGAATCAAAGCATTTAGAACAGGGGGTCCTCAAACTTTTTTTTATTATTATTAAATCATAGCTGTGTACATTAATGAGATCATGGGGCACCATACACTGTTTTCATAAACAGTTTGACACATTTTTATCACACTAGTTAACATAACCTTCCTGGCATTTTCGTCATTATTGTGTTAAAACATTTACATTCTACATTTAATAAGGTTCACATGTACCCTTGTAATATGCACGGCAGGTGTAATCCCACCCATCACCATCCCTCCACCCATTCTTCCCCCATCCTTCCCCTCCCTCTCCCTCTTCCCCCTATTCTTAAATTATAACTAGTTTATAGATTTCATGTGAAAGTCATAAATTAGTTTCATAATAGAGCTGAGTACACTGGATACTTTTTCTTCCATTCTTGAGATACTTTGCTAAGAAGAATATGTTCCATCTCCATCCATGTAAACATGAAAGAGGTAAAGTCTCATCTTTCTTTAAGGCTGCATAATATTCCATGGTGTACATATACCACAATTTATTCATCCATTGGTGGATTAATGGGCACGTGGGCTTTTTCCATAACTTAGCAATTATGAATTGGGCTGCAATAAACATTCTGGTACAAATATCTTTGTTATGATGTGATTTTTGGTCTTCTGGGTATATCTGGTAGAGAAATTATAGGATTGAATGGCAGATCTATTTTTAGATCTCCAAACATTTTTCCAGAAGAAATGTATTCATTTGCATTCCCACCACCAGTGTAGAAGTGATCCCTTTTCTCCACATCAACACCAACATCTCTGGTCTTGGGATTTTGGGATATGGGCTAATCTTACTGGAGTTAGATGATATCTCAAAGTAGTTTTGATTTGCATTTTTCTGATGATTAAAGATGATGAGCATTTTTTCATATGTCTGTAGGCCATGCACCTGTCTTCTTCAGAGAAGTTTCTCTTCAAGTCCCTTGCCCAGCCTGTGATGGAATCACTTGTTCTTTTCTTGCTTATACGTTAGAGTTCTCTGTGAATTCTGTTTATTAAACCTTTGTCGGAGACATAGCCTGCAAATATCTTCTTCCATTCTGATGGGTGTTTGCTTGCTTTACTTACTGTGTTCTTGGCTATGCAGAAGCTTTTTAGTTTGATCATGTCCCAGTAGTGTATTTTTGAAGCTGCTTCAATTGCCCGGGGGGGGGGGGCGTCCTCCTCATAAAATACTCGCCCAGACTGGTTCAAAGGTTTTCCCTGCACTCTCTTCTAGTATTTTTATAGTTTCATGTCTTAAGTTTAAAACTTTAATCCACTGAGAGTCTATCTTAGTTAATTGAGAAAGGTGTGGGTCCAGTTTGAGTCTTCTACAGGTTGCCAGACAGTTCAACCAGCATCATTTGTTAAATAGGGAATCTTTTCCCCACTGAATGTTTTGAATTGTCTTGTCAAAGATCAAATAACGGTAAGTAGCTGGATTCATGTCTTGGTTCTCTATTCTGTTCCAGACATCTACTTCTCTGTTTTTGTGCTATCACCATGCTGTTTTGATCTCTATCAATTTGTAGTATAGTCTGAGGTCCGGTAGCATGATTTCTCCTACTTTGTTTTTATTTCTGAGTAATGTCTTAGCTATTTGAGGTTTTTTCTGATTCCATATAAAACAAAGTATTATTTTTTCAAGATCTTTAAAGTATGACAGTGGAGCTTTAATAGGGATTGCATTAAAATTATATATTGCTTTGGGTACTATGGACATTTTAACAATGTTGATTCTTCCAGCCATGAACATGGTATGTTTTTCCATTTGTTAACATTTTCAGCTATTTCTTTTCTTAGTGTTTCATAGTTCTCTTTATAGAGATCTTTCACTTCCATTGTTAGATAAACTTCCAAATATTTCATCTTTTTTGGCACTACTGTGAATGGAATAGAGTCCTTAACTGTTTTTTCAGCTTGACTATTGTTGGTATATATAAAGGCTACCAATTTATGAATGTTGATTTTGTAACCTGAGACACTACTGTATTCCTTGATCACTTCTAAGAGTTTTGTAGTAGAATCCCTGGTGTTGTCCAGATATACAATGAATATCAACTGTGAAGAGCAAAAGTTTGATCTCTTCTGACCCTATATGGAAACCCTTGATCGATTTTTCAACCCTAATTGCTTTGGCTAAAACTTTCATTACAATGTTAAAGAGCAAGTGGAGACAATGGGCAGCCTTGTCTGGTTCTTGATCAGGTGGAAATGATTTCAATTTAACTCCATTCAATTTGATATTGGTTGTGGGTTTGCTGTAGATGGCCTCTATCAGTTTAAGAAATGTCCCTACTTTACCAATTTTCTTAAGTGTTCTGATCATGAAGGGATGCTGGATATTATCAAAAGCTTTTTCTGCATCACTTGCGAGAATCATTTGGTCTTTGGTTTTTAATTTGTTTATGTGCTGAATTATACCTATACACTTCCATATATTGAACCACCCTGAAGATCCTGGAATAAAACTGATTTGGTCATGGTGTATAATTTGCTTGATGTGTTGCTGGATTCTGTATGTTAGGATCTTGTTGAATATTTTTGCATCTATATTCATTAGTGATATTGGTCTTTAATTTTCTTTTCTTGTCAGGTTTGTTCCTGGTTTGGGGATCAGGGTGATGTTTGTGTCATAGAATGTGTTGGGTAGTCTTCCTTCTTTTTCTACATTTTGGAATAGGTTGAGTAATATAGGTTCTAGTTCCTCTTTAAAGGTTTGGTAAAATTCTGATGTGAAGCCTTCTGGTTCTGGGCTTTTCTTTTTAGGGAAATTTAGTATCGTTGATGCTATTTCAGAACTTGATATGGGCCTGTTCAACATTTCCACTTGATTCTGGCTAAGTCTTGGAAGGTGATGTACTTTCAAGTATTGGTCAATTTCCTTCAGATTTTCATATTTCTGGGAATAAAGTTTCTTCTAATATTCATTAAGGACTTTTTGAATTTCTGAGGAGGCTGTTGTTAATTCGTCTTTGTCATTTCT
>CAUYPK010048317.1:0-17225 GCA_963574355.1 Loris lydekkerianus | reverse complement strand
AAAAAAAAAAAAAAGAAATGAAATCAGAAAGGAAGAGCAAAGAGAGGGAAGGAGGGAGGGGAGTGGGGCTTTGGTGTGTGCCACACCTTTTGGGCGCAACACACGATTGTAAGAGGGACTTTACCTAAAAAATGCAATCAGTGTAACCTGGTTTCTTGTACCCTCAATGAATCACAAACAAAAACAAATGACAAAAAAAAAACAAGAAAAGAAATATTTGGGAGTATACCTAACAAAGGACGTGAAACATCTCTACAAAGAGAACTATGAAACTTTAAGAAAAGAAATAGCTGAAGATGTTAACAAATGGAAAAACATACCATGCTCATGGCTGGGAAGAATCGACATTGTTAAAATGTCCATACTACCCAAAGCAATATATAATTTTAATGCAATTCCTATTAAAGCTCCATTGTCATATTTTAAACATCTTGAAAAAATAATACTTCGTTTTATATGGAATCAGAAAAAAACTCAAATAGCCAAAACATTACTCAGCAACAAAAATGCAGCAGGAGGAATCACGCTACCAGACCTGAGACTGTACTATAAATCGATAGTGATCAAAACAGCATGGTATTGGCACAAAACCAGAAGTAGATGTCTGGTACAGAATAGAGAACCAAGAGATGAATCCAGCTACTTACTATTATTTGATCTTTGACAAGCCAATTAAAAATATTCAGTGGGGAAAAGATTCCCTATTTAACAAATGGTGCTGGGTGAACTGGCTGGCAACCTGTAGAAGATTGAAACTGGACCCACACCTTTCACATTAACTAAGATAGACTCTCCCTGGGTAAAAGATTTAAACTTAAGATGTGAAACTATAAAAATACTTGAAGAAAGTGCAGGGAAAACTCTTGAAGGAATTGGCCTGGGTGAATATTTTGTAAGGAGAAAAATACACTACTGGAACCTGATCAAACTAAAAAGCTTCTGCACAGCCAAGAACATAGTAAGTAAAGCAAGCAGACAGCCCTCAGAATAGGAGAAAATGTTTGCAGGTTATACCTCCAATAAAGGTCTAATAACCAGAATCCACACAGAACTCAAATGTATTAGCAAGAAAAGAACACGTGATCCCATCTCAGGGTGGGCAAGGAACTTGAAGCGAAACTTCTCTAAAGAAGACAGACACAGGATCTATAAACACATGAAAAAAAGCTCATCATCCTTAATCATCAGAGAAATGCAAATCAAAACTGCTTTGAGATATCACCTAACCCCAATAAGAGTAGCCCACACAACAAAATCCCAAAACCAGAGATGTTGGCGTGGATGTGGAGGAAAGGGCACACTTCTACACTGCTGGTGGGAATACACACTAATATGTTCCTTCTAAAAGGATGTTTGGAGAATACTTAGAGACCTAAAAACAGACCTGCCATTTGATCCTGTAATTCCTTTGCTAAGTTTATACCCAGAAGACCTAAAAATCACAATATAACAAAGACATCTGTACCAGAATGTTTATTGCAGCCCAATTCATAATTGCTAAGTCATGGAAGAAGCCCAAGTGCCCATCGACCCACGAATGGACTAGCAAATTGTGATACATGTATACCACAAAATGTTATGCAGCCTTAAAGAAAGATGGAGACTTTACCTCTTTCATGTTTACATGGATGGAGCTGGAACATATTCTTTTTGGCAAAGTATCTCAGGAATGGAAGAAAAAGTATCCAATGTACTCAACCCTACTATGAAGCTGAATTATAGCTTTCACATGATGGCTATACCCCACCTATCGCACAAGGGTTTGTGGAACGGGCCAAGGAGGGGGATGGGAGGGGGGCGGTGTGGGTGGAGGGAGGGTAATGGATGGGGCCACACCTACTGTGCATCTTAGAATGGGTACAGGCGAAACCTACTAAAGACAGAATACAAATGTCTACATACAATAACTAAGAAAATGCCATGAAGGCTACTTTGAACAGTTTGATGAGAATATTTCAGATTGTATATGAAACCAGCACATTGTACCCCTTGATTGCACTAATTTACACAGCTATGATTTAACAATAAAAAAAAGAAAAGAAAAAAATAGCCAGGCATTATGGCAGCCACCTGTAACCCCAGCTACTTAGGAGGCTGAGGCAAGAGGATCTTTTGAGTCCAAGAGTTTGAGGTGGCTGTGAGCTGTGACTCCATGGCATTCTAACCAGGGCAACAAAGTGAGACTCTGTCTCAAAATAAATAAATAAAAGAAAGAAAGAAAAAAAGAATTCTTCTAGAAGGATGAGGACCCTGTGGAAAGGCACCAAGATCCTAGGTGACAGCTGATCCACCAAGGTGTAGCAGGTGAGTTGGGTGGGGCAGAATGGAAGCACAGCCTGTGTGGAAATTGCAATGAGTCTTCTTTGGGCAGACAGAGATCTGAGGTGGGGCAGTGATTGGGGAAAGGGGGCTACAGTGGTGAAGACAAAGAGCTGGAATGGATGATCCTAACAGATTTCACACAAGTCAAGGCATCAGAGAAGTCTGCAATGGGAGGTCGCCGGGATGTGGCAGGGAAAGGGCGTGGTCTGGGACCTGCACTGGGGCGCTGCGCCCTGGGCAGTCTGTGGGAGACGGTAAGGGTGACCAGTCCGGTTGGGTGAGCTTCAGCTCGCATCTCACCTGTAAGAGCTGCCCACTGCGCTCGCCGTCTCCTCTCTGATTTGCCGGTTGAGAGCGTCAGCTGCTGCACGCCCCTTGACACTCTCCAGGCCTGCGGCCTGGACCTGGGCCTGAGCCAAGGGCAGCGACGTCTGCTCCTGCCCCTGCCCCTCCGCCCGTCGCACCATCCAAGCGGGCCCGGCCTTCCTGCGGGTGTCGCGATCGTCCCCACCAGATGCTTTTCCAGCCGCCGGGCCACCAGCTCCGGCCTGGGGCTGGGCCTCGGGCAGCGGCGCCTGCTCCTGCCCCTGCCCCTCAGCGCGGCGCACCATCCAGGTGGGCCCGGCCTTCCTGCGGGTGTCGCGATCGTCCCCACCAGATGCTTTTCCGGCCGCCGGGCCACCAGCTTCGGCCTGGGACTGGGCCTCCGGCAGCGGCGTCTGCTCCTGCCCCTGCCCCTCGGCCCGTCGCACCATCCAGGCGGGCCCGGCCTTCCTGCGGGTGTCACGATCGTCCCCCCCAGACGCCTTTCCCGCCGCCGGGCCACCTACTCCTCCAGGCGCCGCCTCTTGCTCCGACACCTCAATGGCAGCCTGCGTGGGCCAACGCTCCTGGCTCTGCGGCCGGCGCCTAGGAGCACTGAAAACAGGCGCGGAAGCCTGGGAGGAAGTTGGGATCTGCACCGGCTTGGGGATCCACGGGTGGTCCCCGCGGCGCGGCAGTGGCCAGGCGCGGAAATCCTTCTGGTACTGGGTCTCGCGCTCGAAGGGCACGTCGGAGGGCTGGTACTCGCTGCGCGGCCGGCAGCTGGGCTCGGGCCGCTGCACCTTCCAGGCGCGGTAGTCCTGCCGCATCACCGAGTCCGCGGGGCCGGTACCGGAGGTGGAGCCGGAGCCCAGGCCGGGGCCCGGCCCACTCCGGCCCGGGGCAGTCGCTGCCTCGCGTTCGCCGCCGGGCCCCGGCGCCGGCCCAGTTGCCCGGGCAACTGCATCCACCTCGCCCTGGGCCTGCTGCGTCTCTATGGCAACCGCGCGCGCCGAGGGGGGCGCCAGAGCCCGCTGCGCCTGCTGCTGTTGAGCCTGTGGTGGCTGCGGCGGGGCCCCCGGGTGCTCCGTGGCCTCCGAGTACTTGGTGAAAACCAGCGGCACGGCGATGTCTGCCTTGTCCAACTGGTTCCAGAAGCGGGCGATGCAGCAGGCCCGCGTGATGCACGGCCACGCCATGATGCTGGCTGCAACACTGGCCCTCTCGCTTTCTTTTTGTGGTTCTAAAGCAAGTCTCTAATATTCCTTCAGCCTTGGACCCCGACCGGCCAGTGCGTTCCCACCGTTCTCTCCCTCCTCCGATGAGCCTGAGCTACCTCTCCCTCTTCCCTCAGAGCGCACCGGAGGACCTTCGCTAAGATAGTCTGTAAAGTCCCTCGATTACCGGCTACAAACGCCTTTGGGAGCGCAGTCTGCAGCGGGTGCCGAAGGGCGAGGTAGGGCGTCCCCCGAGTCCCTGGCGAGGGCGCCTGGGAAGCGCCCCTCCCTGAGGCCGCGGTGGCGCGCGGACCCCGGCCGAGCAAGGAGAGGTGGCTGCCGGCTTAAGCCATGGCGCAGAGGAGGGGTGGGGCGGAGTGGCCGCAGGGTGCACGGACCCTGTTCGATTCTCCTTCCCTCCGGCGTCTGGTCGCAGCCGGCCACCTAGCAGAGCCCGGAGGCCATCACTGCCAGCGGAGAGCACGCCCTGCTGCCTGCGTCGCTGCCCCCAATGATGCCGCAGCTTCTGCCGCCGCCGCCGCCGCCGCCTTTGCTGATGGGAAGCGGCCCCACCCTATTCTGCAGCTCCGGGTCGCCGTCGCTGCCCGCGATGATGCTGCAGTCCCCGCCGCCGCCGCCTCAGCTGCGGGGAAGCGGCCCCACCCTTTCCTGCCGCTTAGCTGGGGGGGGGGGGGGATTCAGGAAAGATGCTGAGAGAAAGCGCGCTGCAGAAAAAAAGTGGGCTGCTGTCGTCAGCGCGCGTTGCCGGGAGCTTGCCCCCTCCCCTCCGCCTTTCTCTCTGCCGGCTCCTCCCTTCTCTGCTCCTGGGCAACTGCAGAATCTGGGGCCTTGGTGGGTTCCAATCCCAAGCTCGTGACTTCTTGCTGTCCTTGCACTGGTCGCTTCACCTCCAGGAACCTGAGGCTCCTCTTTTGTAAAATAGGGCCAATCTTGGGGGGTGGGAGGCAATAAAAATTTAAAATTTGGAGGAAACTAGTGAAATTCTTGTCCCAGAAGAGACGCCTTTATGGGGGGGGGGGGGGGAGGCTGCTGCTAATGACCAAGGGCGCCAGGCTGTACTTGAGCCCAGTTTGGCTGGTTCCTCATTCAAGGACTTTCCGATCTTACAAGCCTTGCTCAGATGCGTGGGAATGAGAGACCCAAGGCTGGTGGCGCCCTCCCTGGCTGTTCCTTTTCTAGAGGACCCTTGGGAAGGGGTGTCTTACACTCTTTCAAGAACTAACTAGTCCCTGTTCAGTCTATGTGCCACACTGGAGGAGAAGTGGTGAAAAGGAGACTCCTGAGTAGGAGAGTGCCCTAGGAAAGGATAGGGCCTGAGCTCAGGGGCTTTCTGGGGCATTCCTTCCCCTCCCCTCTGCTCCTTTTCTATCTTGGAGGTAGAATAGATTTTGAAGTCTTACAGGCTTGGTTTGGCTCTGACACTTACTGTGTCACTTGGGCAAGTTGGGCCACCCCTGGACCTCAGTCTCCTCATCTGTAGAATGAAGGAAATAATAGCTGCCTCAAAGTGGTTTGTGAGGATAGTTAAGGACTCTGAGTCTAATCAAATCTGCAGGGATTCAAATTCTGGATTTTGTAGCCCTTAGCTGCCTGGCAATGGGAAAATCCCTGCAACTTTCTCACCCTCAGTTTCTTGTATGAATGGGGGGGGGGGCGCGTACCAATCCTGAACTTACAAGCCTGTTTCAAGAACTAAGCTGAAATAAGGAACTAAAAGTGTTTACCACAGCACCTGGCATATAGCAATGGCTCAATACATGGTAGCTATTAGTATTCCAAAGGCCTACGCAGAAGACCCATAGTAGAGCTTCCCAAGCAAGCCACTTGGCCACCTTCTCCAGATGTCTTGTTCCTCTAAGTATCTTTGGTGCCCCCGTGCTGCCTCCCATTTATGTCCCCTGCACTGTCCTCTGCTAGCTATATCTACTGGCCTTCACTTCTTTCCTCTTTCCTCCTCCAATGTAGGCAGAGTTTTCAATATCAGTTAAGCTGGGGTACTGGTGTTTCTGAGGAAGAAAGTCATTTACGTGTTTAGATTAGGAATTGATTGCAAAACACAGCTTTTTTAAAAACCCTAGAATCAAATAGGACAAAATGACAGTTCTGATTAGTCAATTATCTGCTGAACTTCCTCCCACTTGGGTCTTTGCCTCGTGGTGATTTGATTTGAGTTCCATAAATAAAATGATGCCTGGCACTGCTTCCCAGTCATTAGGAGTTACATTTCTGTAAACAACATGATCTGGTATGACACTTCCTCCCCCTGATCCTGCAGAACTCCCTGTGATTTGGCTGATGTTTTTTCAATGACTTCCAAAGGTAAAAAGGACTAAAAACTGGAGGGGAGATGTCCAAAAGTCATTGAGACTTTACCCCTTTTATTTAGTAAAGCTAATCTTCTGATACCTACATCGTGTCTTGGGCACTGTGGGGCACATATGGATTTTAGCTCTGGAGGAGCCCTCAGTTATGAGAGGCCTGAGAGACAGACACCTAAGTATATAATTAGAAAGGGACATCTATGGTCAGTGTCACACTGGTGTTGAATGGATGACTAAAGAGAGATGAGTAGGAGTCCAGCAGGAGAAGTATAAGTAAAAGTGTACCAAGTAACTTTATCAGAACATTACCTTCCACATTTTTCACTTGGATGTTAAAGACACATTCAATTGTACAACCTCCTTGGAACATCCAGTGGCCCTATGAGGCAGACAAATCTAATGGGCATCTGTTACATAGCTTGTTCAGTATCCATTCCAGTAGCAATGGCACCTCATTATTTGACTTTGAGAACCATTCCTCTCTTACTTTCAAACCATGAGGTTTGGGTGGGGTTAATCCTACCCCATCTGGCTTCCAGGGGTGACTCACACCTGTTTACCATTGGACTACATGTACCTGGCCAAAGCAACTAGTTTAGTGATAGGCATGTGACCATTTACAAGATGTAGATGTAAGAAATTACAAGAAATCCCAGACTTGGCAGAGCCCATAGCTCACTGGTAGGGTGCCAGTCACATACATGGAAGTGACCACACTTTGAAGCCCAGCCCTGGGCTTGCCAGCAGAGTAACTTTGGAGAATGATTTATTCTCCCCGAGCCTCTGTTTTCTTCTCTGGAAAATAGAGATAATAGTACTAAGCTCAGAGCAATGTTATGGGATAAGTCTTGCCTAATTCATGGTAGGTTGTCACAGCTGGTGGTTGGTTGGTGTTGATGATATTAGTGATGGTGGTGGTGGTGATTATAATGGCCATGAAGGTGGTGTCTGGTAGGCACTTTAAAGACCTTGCTCCCTGCCTGCTGAGCAGTATTCAACTCTGAGATTTCTTGAGACATTGCCCCTGAATATGGGAATACCACATGATTGATGTTTTGATGGAGAGGAGAAAGGTGGGCCAAATCTGTGCAGCTGTCTTTTGCAGGATGACTACATTTGGATGGAAACTGGATACCAGTGGTCCACTTCCCGCAAGGAAAATGCATTAGCTGCAATCCATTACACTGGTTTGCTGACTCAAAACCTTTCATGATGAGTGCTAAAATTAAGTGATTGTATTCTTTTCTATTTTAAAAGATATGCTTTCCCACTGGGCTTCAATAGTAGGGTCAAGTATTTAATGATCAGGGGAAATAGTTTTTAGTTAGAATCAATTTGCTCTTGATGAATATGGGGGAGTGTGGCTTGGAACTTGGCCAAGAGGATCCACATTCTGCCTTCTGCGCCTCTGCAGAGTGTAAGGACACCGGAGACAGTAGGAATAGGAATGGGGGAGCCCAGACCATTGGGGAAGGACAAACAGCCCCACCCCAAGCCCAGGAACCAAGTCTAGCTTTCCCACAGCTTCTCTGAGTGACCACCAGGGGGCAGCAGCTCCTCAACACTGGGCTTGGCGCCTCACTCCTGCTCACTCCTTCCCCTCACCCTCTACCCACTCTCCCTTCTTCTGGGTCTGTCTTCAAGACTTTCCTCTCTTATCCTCTGGACTAGATTCTGTCTCCCATGTTGAGAACATGGTGTTCCTGGGCTTGAGGATTTTGTGAGCTTTTCATGAAAGGAAACCAGTTAAAATTATGAACAGAGTGTGTGATGAAGGGGAAGAGAACTCTGGTGTAAGAAAGGCTCACACTGAACCTTAATTCTGCCTTCTGTTAACTGTGAGCTCTTAGACAAGGCACGTCACCTCTCAGAGCCTGACTGGACTAACATCTACTTCATAGGGCTGTTGTGAGAGGTACATGAGATGTCAGGTTTTGTATGCAGGAATTAATTAGTAATACTAATAGCACCAACCTCATAGGGTTGCTTTGAGGATTAAATGAAATAATACACATAGACTCCCTACTTGATAGTAGATGCTCAAAAATGCTAGTTCTTTCTCCTATGCTTCTAACTCCATCCCTAGCCTACAGAAGTGGAAATCAAGGCCCACAGAGGCCTATACTTCCTCAAGGTCACCTAGGGAATGAAAAGCAGAACAGATTATCAGTCCATGTCATTCCATGCCCAGCATAAAGCCAGTAGCATGGAAAGAAATCCTGGGCCCTTAAAGCCAAGCTGTCCAAGGTCCTCTTCATTTTTTGCTAAAGGCAAGAGGACTCCAGAGCAAACAAGGCCTTACCCCCGAAGGTGGGGCTGAGCACCCACTGGCTTTAGAGTCTTCTGCATGACATCTACTGGCAGCACTTGGCTCTGACCTCAGACCTCTTTGGTTATCTCTAGATAGACAATCCGGCCTGTTGGCTGAGATCTCTGAAGCATTTAAGGCCCTTTAAAGCTAGCCTTCATTAATTCCTAATTTTTAATCCTATGCTTGTCTTCTTATACCCCCTTCACACTTCATGTTCCAGATACTTTCACTTATTGAATTAGTTCAATAAATATTTGAATGTTTACTATAAGCCAAACCAGGATGTCTTGCCACTCGTAGGTTGGAAAGGGCCAGAGGTGGCAGCTATTACTGGAGCCCAGGAGTGCCTGTATAGAGAGGGCCACCTTACAGGAGATGTAGCCTTTTGTAGAGGGAAGCGCCAGCCCACAGAGACCGAAAACGGAGGAGGTTGAGGAGGCTGCTTTATTTATATTTGATTTGATTTGATTTGATTTTTTTGCAACAGAATCTTAAGCTGTCACCCTGGGTAGTGCAATGGCATCATAGCTCACAGCAACCTCCAACTCCTGGGCTCAAGTGATCTACTTGCCTCAGTTTTTCTATTTTTAGTAGAGACGGTGTCTTGCTTTTGCTCAGGCTGGTCTTGAACCTGTGAGCTCAATCAATCCACCCGCCTGGGCCTCCCAGAGTGCTAGGATTACAGGCGTGAGCCACCATGCCTGGCCAGGAAGCTGCTTTAGGGAGGAGATACACTGGGGAGCACAGGGCTAAGACGACATGAGGCACTCAAAGACAACAGGCTGATGTGTTGAGAACCTAGTGTTAAAATTAACATAGAGGGCCAGGCAGTGGCTCATGCCTGTAATCCTAGTACTTTGGGAGGCAGAGACAGAAGAGTACTTGAGCTCAGGAGTTTGACACCAGCCTGAGCCAAGAACAAGAACATGTCTCTACTAAAACAGAAAAAACTAGCCCAGTGTGGTGGTATGTGCCTGTAGTCCCAGTTACTCAGGAAGTTGAAGCATGAGGATCTCTGAAGCCCAAGAGTTTGACATTGCTGTGAGCTGTAATAATGCTGTGGCACTGAACTTCAGGGCAACAGAGTAAGATTCTGTCTCAAAAAAAAAAAAAAAAAAAATTTTTTTTTTTTTTTTTTAAATTAACAGAGAGATAGAAACAAAAAGAAAGAGTCAAAGAGAAATGCTAGAAATAAAAAAGAGATGAAGAATTTCTCTGGACACACTAATAGACTCAATATCTCCAAAGAAAGGATCTGTGAAGGTAACCCAATTACCAAAACTGAACCACAAAAAGAAAAAGAACTGGGGTCAGGGAACCAACAGAGAATTCAGGAGCCTAACATCCCCCAAATTGAAATCCCAGAAGAAGAGATAACAGAGCAGAAAATAATATGTGAGGAGATAATGACTGAACATTTTCCAAAAATAATGAAAGATGTAAAACCATAGATGCAAGAACACAGACTCTCAAGTGGGACAATCTCTAGACACGTCATATAAAAGCTGCTGAAAACCAAAGGTAAAGAGAAAATCTTGAAGGTAGCCAGAGAAAAAGATACAGTATATACAGAAGAATACAGATAAGAATTACATGTTTAAAGAGCTGAAAGGAAAAAAAAAACCCTGTTGACCCAAAAGTCTGTACCCCATGAAAATATCTTTCAAAATTGAAGGCAAAATAGGCACATTTTTAGGCAAACATAAGCCAAGAGAATTAATTTCCAGAAGACTCCTCCTGTAAGAAAAATTAAAGTTCTTCAGGCAGAAGAAATGTAACAAAAACTTGTATCTACACAAACTTAGAGTTCCAGAAATAGTAAAAATGAAGGCAAATATAAAGTACTTAAAATGAGAATTTTGAAATATAAAATAAGACCTGACTAAAGTTAAAGTTAAAACAGTAACAATGTTGTCATTATGTACTATTGTAAGGTATTTTACAGTATATGTGGAGAAATATAATATAATTTAATGGTACACTGTGATAAATTAAAGATATCTATATTGTAAATCCTAAGGCAATCACTAAAAATGATTTGAAAGAGGCTGGGCGAGGGGGCTCACACGTGTAATCCTAGCACTGTGGGAGGCCGTGGCGGGTGGATTGCTTGAGCTCATGAGTTCGAGACCAGTCTGAGCAAAAGTGAGACCCCTGTCTCTACTAAAAATAGGAAAATACTGAGGCAAAAGGATCACTTGAGCCCGAGTTGGGGGTTGCTGTGAGCTGTGATGCCACAGCACTCTACTCAGGGTGACAGCTTAAGACTCTGTTTCAAAAAAAAAAAAAAAGAAAGAAAGAAGGAGACATATAATATGTAAGTCAACAGTGGAACAAAGTATTTTACCCCAAACAAGCAGCCTTAGATTTAAATCTTTTATCCATCTTGAACCAATTTTTGTAAGTGGTGAGAGGTGCAGGTCCAGTTTCAGTCTTTTACATGTGGCTGTCCAGTTCTCTCAGTATCATTTATTGAATAGGGATTCTTTTCTCCAGTGTATGTTCTTGTTTGGTTTATCAAAGATCAGGTGGCTGTAAGAGGTTAGTTTCATCTCATGGTTTCTATTCGGTTCCAAATGACAATGTCTCTATTTTTGTGCTAATACCATGCTGTTTTGACTCCTATGGCCTTATATTATAGCCACAAGTCTGCTAGGGTGATACCCCCAGCTTTGTTTTTATTGCTAAGAATTGCCTTGGCTATGGGGTTTCTTCTGATTCCATACAAGACGAAGAATTACTTTTTCCAAATCTTAAAAGTATGATGATGGGATTTTAATGGGGATGTCATTGAACCTGTAGATTGCTTTGGGTAGTAACGACATTTTCACAATGTTGATTCTTCCCAGCCATGAGCATGGTAAATTCTTCCATTTTTTAATTTCTTCTGCTATTTATTTATTTTCTTTCTTTCTTTTTTTTTTTTTTTTTTTTTTTTGAGACAGAGTCTCACTATGTCATCCTTGGTAGAGTGCTGTGGCATCACATAGCTCACAGCAACCTCAAACTCTTGGGCTTAGGCGATTCTGTTGCCTCAGCCTCCCAAGTAGCTGGGACTACAGGCTCCTGCCATAGCACCTGGCTATTTTTTTGTTGCAGTTGTTATTGTTTTAGCTGGCTTGGGTTAGTTTTGAACCCATCAGTCTCAGTGTATGTAGCTGGCGCCCTACCCACTGTGCTATGGGCACCAAGCCTATTATTTTTTTCAACTACCACACCATAATCTAAAAGAATTTGTCTCATAACAACTACATTTATTCATGATTAGTTATATTTTATTACACTTATTCAGATTGTAATCTATATTTTACATTTGTGAGTTCATAATATTTTTATTTTATGTGTCAGTACAGTAGTGGTGACACTAATAAGAAATAAAATTAAGTCCACAGACTCTTTGCACTTCTCAGTGGTACCAGGGACTTATTTTGACTGTCACTCAGAACTTGCAGCCAAGGCTGATCACACATATGACAAGCTCAGTTCATGCCAGTGACCATCTGAATGATTGTTTGAGTCACAGTGTCTGATCTGTTAACTTGTTTCAGTAATTTCCATGATGTCACCAGTAGCTGGTCATTACTTATTACCTTCAAAATGTGCTGATTTATTTCCAGCCCACAGCAAAGAAAATACATTTTGTTATTTGTAGGAAGTCTAGTTCCATGGAATTAAACAATTTCAAATAGATTATTGAATGACAGAAAACACCTTAGCTTTTTATATCCATATTCATAGACTCTTAAATATCTGGGAACCAACAGCATCTTATTTCTAGCACAATTTAGATTAAATAGGGGAGAGCCTTTTCCTTAACTCTTTTCAACAAATGATTTGTTGTTGGATAATTTGAAAGAGCTTCTTAAAGATGCCTGCAACAGTAATATTTTAAAGGCTTTATATTTGAGTTGTGAATCTGATCTATTGATTTTTTTTTACTCAATATTCCCTTTGGAAATTAGCTTCTCTAAAACCTTTACTAGCTTTGAAGGTGGACAGGATCTTTTCTATGTTTAAATATACATCACACTAATGCATTAGTTTTAAGCTCTTTGTTTTCATTTCTGGGGAGAAATGGTATTCAATCTACTCTGTCAGTCCCTCTGAGAGGTGCTGGGTAAATAACAATGACTGAGACAAAGCCTCTGTCCTCAAAGAACTCACAGTTACGTGGAAAAAAATTATAAAAAGTAAATACAAAGATCTGTGAGGTATGTACCAAATGCAGGGAAGAAGAGTCAATACTTCTTGGCATATCAGGAGGTCTTTAGAAAATAGACATCATCAGGGCCCAAAAAGTCTATATAAAAATAACTTAACATCTGTGTACTACTCACTATTTGCAAGCACTTCATATGTGTTTCATTTTTTCTTACAAAAAAAAAAAAAATTCCTGAAAGTTTTTTTGTTTTGTTTTGTTTTTTGAGACAGTCTCAAGCTGTCGCCCTGGGTAGAGAGCCATGGCATCATAGCTCACAGCAACCTCCAACTCGGGCTCAAGTGGTTCACTTGCCTCAGTTTTTCTATTTTTAGTAGAGACGGGGATCTTGCTTTTGCTCAGTCAGGCTGGTCTCAAACTTCTGAGCGCAAGCAATCCACTCACCTCAGCCTCCCAGAGGGCTAGGATTACAGGTCATCCTGACCACATGCACAGCAGCAAGGTGGAAGGAACTCTCACCTAAATTTCTCACAGCTGACTAAAGAACGCTTCACTGCCCTGGGGAAAGCAAAAATGACTTTAAAAACGGTCAACATGCCCTGCTCCAGCCACATACTGGAAGCTGGCTGGTCAGCGCACGGCTGAAGCCTAAGGAAACTCCTTGTGAGACTTGTCTTAACTTTATCTTTGAGAAAAGGGAACAAAGAATGTAGTCTATGGACACACACCACTGAGATAGACAGGTAATTCAAAACATCACCACTAACAAGCAACCCATGTTCAAGATAGAATCAATGATTTGATTTATGATCCTAAAACCCGTGGGAAATATTAGGCTAAGGTTGAAAAAGAGCAGTTAACTCCTGGAAAATTTCTGGTCCGCAAGCCCTCAACAAAATGGAGTAAGTCTGGTTCACTCCCAAGACAGATGGGAAAGTACTCACCAACTTCTTCCTTCACTAACTCCCCTGAGAAACAGACTGGGAAGTACCAACTGTCCCCAGACTGACCTGTGAGAAATACGAGGTGGGGAAAGTACTGAAACAAAGATACATGGCTAACTAACCGCAAAATTCTGTTTCTGTACAATTTTTGCTAACCTACTCAGATGCACCTGGGCAGACTGCGTGCCAACCAAGATGCAGACCAAGCCTTAAAAACCCAACCCCTCGGGGCTGCTGTCAGAATCAGAAACCCCACGTTGGAACACTGAGGCAGTCACCGGCTGGCTCTTCAATAAAAGGACTCCTCTTTAAATTGGACTTGTCTTGCAGTGTGGTCTTTGAGAGACTCCTGGGCATAACAAACAAATGTATGTGAAGTATCTAGCACTCTATCTCAATTACCTGGTATGTTATTTTCTTCTTCAGACATTGGGGGATGGATGATGACATGAAAAATCAATGTTCTAGAGAGATCATTAGAGCAGCAATGTGGAGGATGGATTGAAATATCAAGAATCACAGGAATGTACAGTAGTTAGGAGTGTTCTGCAATAGTCTAGCTGCAAGATGTTTTGGAAGCAAACCAGTAACTTTGGAATGGAGAAGAGGAAAAGATGCTGAGAAAAATCCAGAAGTAGAATTGCCTTGATGATTGGATGACTGTCGGAAGTTTAGAGGAAGGCAGAATAACCTGACAATTAATAACTTGGGAAACTGTTGGCTCGGTGTCATAGCACAGTGGTTACGGCGCCGGCCACATGCACTGAGGTTGGTGGGTTCAAACATGGCCTGGACCTGCTAAACAACAGTGACAACTGCAAAAACAACAAAATGGCCAAGCATTGTGGCGGGCACCTGTGGTCCCAGCTGCTTGGGAGGCTGAGGCAAGAGAATCACTCGAGCCCAAGAGTTTGATGTTGCTGTGAGCAGTGACACCACAGCACTCTACTGAGGGCTACATAGTGAAACTCTGTCTCAATAAATAAATAAATAAATAAATAAATAACTTGGGAAACTGTTGTATGATACTACCAGGAACTGAGTAGGAAATACATACAAATAAGATGGCTTGAAAGTGGATACTCAATAATCTTTTAGACATGTTGATTTAGAGATCCCAGGGAGAAGAATCTCTAGAGCTCAAGAAAAATGTCAGGATTGTTAATTTAAATTTCAGAGACAATAAATATTCTGGGGCCGGATGCAGTGGCTCATTCCAGTAATCCTAACACTTGGGAGGCTGGGGTGGGTGGATTTACTGGAGCTCACAGGTTTGAGACTAGCCTGAGCCAGAGTGAAACCCCATCTCTAACAAACAGCCAGGTAGGCAGCACCCGTGGCTCAGTGAGTAGGACGCCAGCCCCATATATGGTGGCGGGTTCAAGCCTGGCCCCGGCCAAACTGCAACAAAAATAGCCAGGCATTGTGGCAGGCGCCTATGGTCCCAGCTATTCAGAAGGTTGAGGCAAGAGAATCGCCTAAGCCCAAGAGTTTGAGGTTGCTGTGAGCTATGACGCCACAGTGCTCTACTGAGGGTGACAAAGTGAGACTCTGTCTCTAAAAAAAAAAAAAAAAAATAGCCAGGCATTGTTGCGGGCTCCTGTAGCTCCAGCTACTTGGGAGGCGGGAGGAAAGAGAATTGCTTAAGCACAATGGTTTGAGGTTGCTGTGAGCTGTGATACCATAGCACTCTGACAAGGGCAACATACTCAGACTCTGTCTCAAAAAAAAAAAAAAAAAGACTGAGAACCAAACAAGAATATCCTCTCTTATCTGCTAGTTCAATAAAACAAACAAAAAGAAATAAGGTGTGGTGCCCATAGCTCAGTCAGTAGGGCACTGGCCACATACACCCAGGCTGACGGGTTCAAACCCAGCCTGGGCCAGCTAAACAACAATGATAATTGGAACCCAAAAATAGCCAGCTGGTGTTGTGGCAGGCACCTGTAGTCCCAGCTGCTTGGGAGGCCGAGGCAAGAGAATCACTTAAGCTCAAGAGTGTGAGGTTGCTGTGAGCTGTGAAGCTACAGCACTCTACTGAGGGTGACATAGTGAGACTCTATCTCAAGAAAAAAAAAATGAGATACATGTTGGAAAGGAAGAAGTAAACCTGTCCTTACTCATAGATGACATGGTTGTCTGTGTAAAAATCCCTAAGGAAGCTACAAAAAAATCTCCTGGAACTAATAAGTAAAATAACAAGGTCCTAAGATATACAATCAGTATACAAAAATCAATTTCTCCTTATTTAATTTATATATTTAACACAATCTCAATAAAAACACCAATAAACTTTTTGTGGAACTAGAAAGTTGATACTGAGCTTCATATGGAAAAATAGGTACGAACGAATAGCTAGAAAAACATTAAAGCAGTAGCATCTTCCACGTGAAATTGGGGGACCTCAGCAGATGTATAACAAGTCAGGGAGCTACTCTTCTGATAGGGGATCTATTTCAAGGTAAACTTCCACCCCAAACAAAACCCTCCCAAGGGTAGCTGCACACTCTTCTGTTGCTTGTTTACAAGCAGAGACTTAAACCCTCCAGCAAACTGCTGTTTGAGCCAGTGACGACAAGTGCTGAGGCCCACATCAACTCCAGTGAGTACTCACTTGAAAAGCTTCACCAGTCCCACATCCCACACGACATTGCTCTTGCCCCATATCTCACCCCTGGAGATGACATTCCCTCCAACATGGCCTCAACCCAAGATCTTGATGTTGAAGGCAACTTTGCCCCTTGTGCTGCAGACAGCTTCACTCCTTACACTAAACCTCCACTCCAGTGACACCCATGGATTGCCTCTCCTAACACACAGGACATTTCTACTTTTCTCTCAGAATTCATTTTTTGCTTACCCCGTGATCCTGGTATACTCCTAGCTTTCTGCTCAAATGTATACCCTACATTTCTTCTCCTAAAGAAAATTCTAGCCAATGTCAAGCCAATGTAGAAGCCACAGCTCAACAGACAGGCTTTTCCCAACCTTCCCCAGGTTTACAGCAGCATCCTCAATCTGTTCTCAGTGAAAGGCCATCTGCTTACTTGGCTCCACCCTCCACCTGGAAGTGGGTGGCTGTGCGTGGGGCTGCAGGTTACAGCAGGTACACTCATATGGTTTGTCTGTTTAATTATGCTCAGTAGATGCCTTACTCAATGCCTGATCCTGATTTCTGCGGTAGGCTATGAGGTCTCCACTATTCAAACAGTACTTGTCACCATCCACAAAGTCTAATGCCTATGCAGGATCAGGTATAACTGGAATGACACAACGAAGACTGCTGCCCAGGCTTCAGACGTAGGACAGCACACACAAACGGCTCAAGCCAGTGATGAGAGATAAGAACTTAGAGGCTTCCTTCCCCCTAGCAGACTAGGTCCCCTGTTTTCCAGCTGTTTTCTTTGAAGGGACTATTCAGACATTTGTTCATGAAATTAAAGTGACACACACCCCATTCCTTTATATTTCCCAGTAGTTGCCTGTGTGTGTGTCTCTCTCTTTTTCTGGCGGGGGGGGGGGGGCCCCCCCCCGCCCCCGCGCACGTCGTCTCAGTGGCTACGACTCGCAGGGTGGCTCCACCTACAACTTCCCTCCGAACAGACACCCGCCCAAAACAAGCACAAA
>CAUYPK010048316.1:0-20405 GCA_963574355.1 Loris lydekkerianus | reverse complement strand
TTCCTTCTTTTTCTATATTTTGGAA
The DNA here is from genome assembly GCA_963574355.1 of Loris lydekkerianus. NCBI lineage: Eukaryota > Metazoa > Chordata > Mammalia > Primates > Lorisidae > Loris > Loris lydekkerianus. The sequence goes on along the minus strand of CAUYPK010048316.1, from coordinate 20,380 downwards.
GAGGTTTAGTAGTATAGGTACTAGTTCTTCTTTAAAGGTTTGGTAGAATTCTGACGTAAAGCCATCAGGTCCTGGGCTTTTTTTTTTAGGGAGATTTTGTATAGTTGATGCTATTTCAGAACTTGACATAGGCCTGTTCAACATTTCCACTTCGTTCTGGCTAAGTCTTGGTAGGTGGCATGCTTCCAGGTATTGGTCCATTTCTTTCAGATTTTCATATTTGTGAGAGTATAGTTTCTTGTAGTATTCATAAAGGATTTTTTGAATTTCTGAGGGGTCTGTTGCTATTTTATCGTTACCATTTCTGATTGATGAAATTAGAGATTTGACTCTTTTTTCTCGTTAGGTTGGCCAAAGGTTTATCTATTTTATTGATCTTTTCAAAAAACCAACTTTTGGATTTATTGATCTGTTGTATAGTTCTTTTGTTTACAATTTCATTTAATTTTGCTCTGATTTTGGTTATTTCTTTTTTCTGCTGGGTTTAGGGTTGAAGTGTTCTTCTTTCTCCAGTTGCTTGAGATGTTCCATTAAGTTATTAACTTCCTCTCTTTCCATTTTCTTGAGGAAGGCTTGCAGTGCTATAAATTTCCCTCTTAGGACTGCCTTTGCAGTATCCCAGGGGTTCTGGTAATTTGTGTCTTGATTGTTGTTTTGTTCCAAAAATTTGTTGATTTTCTTCTTAATCTCGTCTATGACCCATGTATCCTTCAGCATAAGGTTGTTTAGCTTCCATGTTTCTTTCTTCTTGTTCCATTCTGTTACTGAGGAATTCTACTGTGTTTCTAAGATCTTTGAGGGATGCAACTTCTTGTTTCAATGTGTGAAAATCTTTTGTCATTTTCTCTTTGAATGCGTTGAATTCTTGAGATAACTTTTGGAATTCTAATTCGATCTTGTTTGCTATCCAGATCCTGAATTCAATTTCTGACATCTCGGCTATTTGTTTTTGCATGGGGTCTTGTATTGTTTCTGCCTCATTGATCCTTAGGGGAGTTGATCTACTCTGATTATTCATATTGACAGATTTTTTCTGTTGATTTTGCCTCATGATTGTTTTTCACCGTTGCCTCTGGCCGTCCTCAGAGTTGGGGAGGTATCTCTCCAAGATTAGATCCCAGCAGGATCACTCTATTGTTGCTGGATCTTTGTAGGGAGTGACTTTGTGTAGTTCCTCTGGGGCTGCTCTAGCTAGGGAGTTCTTGTTGTGGAAGCAGCTACGGTGTGTGACACACCTGTATCCAGCAACAGGGCTGGGGGTGGTGCGCACCGTTCTGGGAGTGCCTGGCACCCAGTGACTTTGGCACAGAGAGCCCAAGGCTCCATCAGTCTCTGGCCAGGAGAAGGGCTCTGCACAGAGACAGGGAGGGCTCCAGAGGGCACGCAGCTACCAGAGTCCCTGGCCAGCTGAACGGGCTAGTGTAGAGGCTGGGAGGACAAAGCAGGGAGGATACAGGATTGCGTGGCTCCCGCAGTTCCTAGTCAGGGAATGTGGAGGCCTGGTGGGTGCAGGTCACCGGTTGGGGTCACTGCACAGCTCTTATGGAGGTCTGGGTGGTGCCAAGCCCAGGAGTTTGAGGTTGCTATGAGCTGTGACGTTACAGTACTCTACCCAGGGCAACAGCCTAAAGCTCCAGTGTGCCAAAACCGTCTCACTCTGCCCCTAAGGATTAAGGTTTTTAGGCAGCTCACTCCCCTCCTTTAGGCTGCTCAGTCACTAGTTTACTTTGTCCCGCCCAATTCTTGCTCTGGGATCCTGAGGGCGGAGCTTGCCAGAGCAGTTCTTTCACAATGGCTAACTCCACCCAGCTCAGTGGCTTGTTCTGGAGTCCCAGACAATGCCCAGTGTTCTCCACACTCCTGCTCAAGCTCTCTCCAAGGCAGCTCAACTGACTGTCAAGTCCAAGAACACCAAAACAGTTCACAGGTAAGGCCTTTCCAGTTTGTAGTCTCCCTGCTGCTTGTACTCAGTTTCCGGTGTGATTAGGTTGATCGAACACACCCAATCACTTGCTAGTTTTCCACTGTTTTTGTCCTCCTCCTGGGGTCCAGAAGTCCCTTGCTGGCTCCCTGTATCCTCAAAGGGATGATCATAGGCAGATCCCACCAGCCAGAGATGCCTGGAGTCTTGTCTCCCCAGATTTGATGTACCCAGTTATAGGGAAGCTGTTACTCGGCCGCCATCTTTAATCCAATCACCCTCAATGGCAACTTTAATAAAGTGAATAAACCATTTAAGACAGTAAAGCTTTGTAAATAAATGGTTAAAAATTCTGAATCCTTATACTCCAAAACCCCTGATTATAAGAATTCAGGATTTATAAACATTTATTTACAAGACTTTACTGCCTTAAATGGGGTTTTCACTTAATTAAATTTGCCATTAAATATTGTGGGTTAAATAGTTCAGTGGAATACAGTTCAGTTCAGCCACCTACCTCTTCAGCTTAGCCGCGACTTGTGAACTGAGCTGAAGCACCACCCCCTCAAGCAAACGGCAGAAGACGACTGGAGACTATGTGCATTTGATTAGGTGCACGCACCGAATCAAACAACCTGTATGACCCGAGTATAAGCTGAGTTCGGGCTTTTCGGCACAAAATCTCGGCTTATACTAGAGTATATACAGTAGCTCTGTTCGGCTTAGTGGCTCAGTCTTGGGCCCTAGATAACACTTAAATTCCTCTGCACTCTTGCCCAAGTTCTCCCAAGATCATTCAACTGAGTGTCAAATCCAAGAAAAACAAAACAGCTCAGGGGGAAGGCCTTTCCAGTTTGCAATCTGTATTGCTGTACTTACAGCTGCTGGCAGGATTAGACCGAATGAACGCACGCAAACACTTGCCAGTTCTCCACTGCTTTTATCCTCCTCATGGGGTCCAGACATCTCATGCTCACTCACTGTGTCCTTAAATAGATGTTTCTGGGCAGATACCACCAGCCAGAGATGCCTGGAGTCTTCTCTCCCTGGACTCACCATGCCCAGTTGCGAGGAAACTATTACTCGGCTGCCATCTTAGTCTGTTATAACCTCTAGGGAAGAATTCTTTTCCTTACCTTTTCTAGCTTCCAGAGGAGCCCTACATCCGTTGGCTTGAGTCCCTCTTCTTCCATCTTTAAAGCCATCAATGTAACATCTCATTCATTCTCTCCTTCCCCTTCCTCTCTACTACTCACCTTTCCTTCTCATCGCTTCTCTCATCATATCTCTTCTCTAATACAATAAACCATTAAGCAGTTTCTTGCCCACCCTCCCCTACCCCATGAACTGTCCTTGCTGAGCTGGTCTGCTGGCCTGGCTCCCCTCCCCAACCCCGACTGGCAGGCAGACTGCCCTGAGGAGGCAGTGAGGAGAGGGCTGAGCTGGCCTGCGGGAGGGTGATGATGCTGAACTTCTGCATTGCCCCCAACTGCAAACGGAAAAGCACCCAGTCTGACCTGGCCTTCTTCAGGTTCCCACAGGATCTGGCAGATGCCAGAAGTGGGTGGAGAATTGTAGGAGCACAGACTTAGAAGATAAAATACCTGACCACCTAAATAAACATTATCGATTATGTGACAAACACTTTGAGACCTCTACAATCTGTAGAACTAGCACTTACAGGACAGTTCTTTGAGATAATGCAATGCCAACAATATTTAATCTTACCAGTCATTTGAACAATCCATACAGTAGACACAGAAAATGAATAAAAGAATTGAGTGAAGATTAAATCAGGACTCTCAAACAGAAAAAAATTGATGAATCTTCTGAACAGGAAAAAAAAAAAAATAAAGAAACAAATAACAGCAATGCTCAGAACCCCAGTGCAGAAGAGGGGGGTGCAGAACAGGATGAGGACATTTTACCTCTAACCCTTAAAGAGAAGGAAAACAAAGAATATCTAAAATCTCTATTTGAAATCTCTTTATCTATTTGATAACTTTCAAGCACTGCTGGAGTGCCAGATAAATTCTAGTGAAGGGGTTCTGAGAAAGCGCTTTGAGACAACAGCAGTTAATACATTGTTTTCTTCAAAAATACAGCAGAAACAGATGCTAGAAATCTGTGAGAGCTGCATTAGGAAAGAAACTCTCAGGGAAGTGAGAGACTCACGCTTCTTTTCTCTCATCACAGACGATGTAGTGGACACAGCAGGAGAACAGCACCTACCGGAGCTGGTGAGGTTCGGGGATGAATCTCATAACCTGAGAGGAATTTCTGGGCTTCTGGCCTTATGAAGCTGATGCAGAAATTTTGGCTGTGAAATTTCACAGTATAATAACTGGGGGGGGGGGTGGTGGTGGTAAATATGAAGTACTGCTGTGGCCATGAAACCAGAAGATGTCTTCAAAGACAAGTACCTACATGTGCACTAAAATTTTTAAGTTTACATGTTTCAGTTGTGTTGGGACCTGAATTTTAACAGTAAGAATTGTTGACCTACAATAGACACTAGTCCTGAAAATTTATGAAATTGGCCTCAGATTGATCTCAGACTGATATCAATACATGTCAGTTAACCATAGCTAGGAAAACAGTAAATGAAAGAACAATGGAGAATGATATAATTTATTCTTTAAAGAGTGTGTATTTATAAACTCATAGGAAGTATCCAGAAGAATAAACACTGTTAAGTTTGTTCTATGAATCACAGGAGGAAAGTAAAGATTTTCTCCTCATGTACATCCGTATAACTTGACGTTTTTATTGTATAAGGACTCTGCTACATACCTCATTCCTGAATATCACTTTGGTCACATTTAAAGTAGTCCACTTGGAAAGCTATCTACTGAAGCCGGTGCCTAATCTACCCTTCAATGCAATTTTGTAAGTCTTTAGTTTTCTCTAAATGTCCATCATGGTTGCTGTTGTATTACCCTTGACATTCAGAATGTCAGTAAAATATCTTTTTAAAAAAATATTTCCTGTTCAGGTAGTGCCACCAGCTCAGTGGGCAGGGCACTGGTCACATACACCAAGGCTGGCAAGTTCGAACCCGGCCCGGGGCCAGCTAAAACAACAATAACTGCAACAACAGCAACAACAACAGAAAATAGCAGAGCATTGTGACAGGCGCCTATACTCTCAGCTTCTTGGGAAGCTGAAGCAACAGAATCGCTTGAGACCAAGAGTTTGAGGTTGCTATGAGCTGTAATTCCAGGCACTGTACCCAGGGGACAGCCTCTGGGAGGCTGAGGAAGGTAAAGTGCCTGAGTTTCTAGGTTTGAGACCAGCCTGAGCAATAGCAAGACCCTATCTTAAAAAATAGCCAGGCATTCATGTGGGGACAGTAGTCCCAGCTACTTGGGAGGCTGAGAAAAGAGAATCACTAGAGTACCCCAAGAGATTGGGATTGCTGTGAACTGTGAGGCCACGGCAACCTACAGAGGGCAACATAGTAAGACACTATCTCACAAAAAAAAAAAAAGAAAGAAATTTCCAAAAGTTTGTTCATTGCTCTGAGTCAAACTCTAACATTCTCCCAAGAACGCACAAAAACACAAAATAACAAAAATAAACAAAATGCAGCAAGATACCAACACACGTCAATGAGAACACAACTGTGAGACACTGATAGACCAAGATTATGGAACCTCGCTGAGTGGTTTGTACAGGGTTGCCACTGTAAGCGCAGAGTGGTAAGTTCACAAACGTAATTCTCAGATCTTGAATAAATTTCTTTATAATTACAAAAAAATAAGAATTAAGAAAATCATATTTTGAACACGCACCCTCGCCAACATGGCAGCATCCAGTTGGGGCCGGTTCATCCACTGCGTGTTCTGGCTGGGGCTGGGGTTGTGCCTTAGCCAGGTAATAGTTAGTTATACAATGTTTGGGGATCTATTTGAAGAGGATTATTCCAGTGTGCCAAATAATCAGTATGAACGAGGGAAAAGATTAAAGACTAACGTTTTGGAGATACCTGCTCCTAGAGAATTCACCAATTGAAGCAGAATCAGAAATCAGGGTGGATCCTGTAGTCTCCATTCCCTTCTTCGGACACTTCATTCACATCTGAATTCAGAGCTTTATTTCCTCTTCATCCAGAAGAGCTTGGTTTGTTCAAAGATAAGGATAATCCTGGTGCAAAGCTTTGAGTCATACCTTTGCAAAGACAGAGCTTATTTGCTCGACTTCTGGTCCTAGACAGAGAAGCTGCGTCCACAAACCTCACGGATGGCTGCGGGAAGACCAGTACGTGAGGCAACATGATAGTCTGGCCATGACCTCATCAATCTTCTGTAGCATGGAACTATCATTAAACATGGCAGTGAGAAGCAGGTGAACATGCCAGAGTCTTTTAGTCATAAGTGATGTCATAAAATACAATTCCTGTAATTAAACCTTTGTGCTATACCATATGAGATTAAAGTGTTTATTACTAGAAATATTTTATTGCATGTTTACTCTTACTTTACACCTAAGTCATGAAGTGTATAGTCTGGGGTTCTCCTTGTGAACTGAAGGAAACAAATATCTTGAAACTTAATCCTTGATTCAGTACTTTAATACTTAGAACATGGATTTGGAGAATTTTACAAATAGAAGATTGTAGCCTCAGGAGAGAACCCAGTGTCTTCATAGTTGGAATATTGTCACGAAGGTTAATTAGAGAACTAACAAAAATTAAAAATATTGAGGAATCTTCAAATTAACACATATATAATTAAATTTTATTTTTTTGTATTTTTCATCATTGCTTTAATGTAAATATTGGCCCAGTAAAGATGACATCACTTTAAAAAGCTTATTTTGAAAATATGTTTAAATCAGATCACACAATTTTAGAGTATTGGGTTCAAAATTGATTTTCTTTTTTTTTATTAATATTAAATCATAGCTGTGTATATTAATGCGATCATGGGGTACCATACACTGGTTTTATAGACAGTTTGACACATTTTCATCACACTGGATAATGTAGCCTTCCTGGAATTTTCTTAGTTATTGTGTTAAGACAATTATATTCTACATTTACTAAGTTTCACATATACCCTTGTAAGATGCACCGTAGGTGTAATCCCACCAATCACCCTCCTTCTGCCCATCCTCCTCCCTCCCTCTCCCCCTTCCCCATATTCTTAGGTTATAACTAGGTTATGGCTTTCAGATGAAAGCCATAAATTAGTTTCATAGTAGGGCTGAGTACATTGGATACTTTTTCTTCCATTCTTGAGATACTTTACTAAGAAGAATATGTTCCAACTCCATCCATGTAAACATGAAAGACATAGTGTATTCTTAATGGAATGATAGTCTAATCTGTAAGTTACTTCAACTAAGGAACACATAATAAAGTTGGAGAAAAAACAGAAAAGTTTGTCTAAAATGATCAAGCTGCCTGAGAAAAGATTAAAGCAGACTTCAGATCTGGATGGGAACTTCCAGAGTATCTTGGTCAACCTTTTCTTTCTTTCTCTCTTTCTCTCTTTCTCTCTTTCTCTCTTTCTCTCTCTCTCTCTCTCTTTTTTTTTAGCCCTCAAGATCCATGGAAGTCCAGTGGCTTCTCCAAATTCCCATGTTCAGGTAGGAAGAAAAGCTGGACCAAAGCGAGAAACATCTCGCAACTCTGCATCCAGGCTTCTGCCCCCTGTACCATCCTGCTTGCCTTTAAGCTGTTCCTCAGGAAAGAGAAATGTGTGGCAGGATGGTAATGGCTAAACATTTCACTCAATTTCAGAATAACAAAACTGGGGGACATGCCTTAAATTAGTTCTTAAAATAAATTTGGGACAAATGAGAAGTTCTAGTCATAGTTTTTAGGGGACATGGGAAAATTCTGACCTTAGAAATGGAGTGTCAGACTGAGAGTAAGGACAAACTAATAAAGATTTACTGGTAGATGATAGTCATGGCTATTTAGCCAAGGGTTACTAAGGGACACTAGAAAGATTTGGAGTGGACTCCTGCTGTTTTACACTTTTTGTTCTGAGAAAACAACATAAATCCTTCTGCCATTAACAGATAAGAATCTGGGCTGCTTGGACCATAGGTTAGGCTTTTTACAAAACTGGTATTCATTTCCTAGCAAACTTTATGCTATGAAGTTTCCTTATCTTGAGACAGGTAAATTCAAGACTTCTTGTCCCTCAATTTTTTTTTAACCCTTAAAATGGTGATATTCTGCTCCTGTGAATAAGTGAGTCCTTGATGTGGAGTTGTTTGAGTTTGCATAGAAGTTCAGATTGTTTATATGATTGCTGTAGTTGTGAATTTACTTTCAGGATGGATTTTTCTTCTGTGAGTTTGTGATCTAAATGCCGGAGTTGTCACACACAGCCAGTTTATGGAAGTACTAATGAAATAATAGCATCTGGCTGTCATGGTAAATCACTAACCCTAAAAATGGGAGGAGAAGGAGAAGGAGATGACAGTGTGTTCTGTGTTTAATGTTTGCTGGCAGGAGGAGTGCTGTGGCTAGTCTCTCAGAATTCTTCCCTAACTTGCTAAGTGGTTTCTGCTAAAGAATAAGCCACTTTTCTCATGTGCACATGTCCACAAAGAAGTTACCTTTTATTAAAAAAAAAAAAAAAAAAAAAACTTGTGCTTTCTGGAGATTATATCTGGGCCTCAGTTAAAGTTGAACTGTATTGCAGAGTTGCTTCTTTACATAAAACAGAACCCCATCATGGCACGTCATTTACTTCTTACTATGCCATTCTGCTCCGGGGAGAATTTGACGGAGTATCACCCATGCCAGGTATCATTAAACCACGTATTGTGCTAACTGTAGTATAATTGATGCTATTTAAGAGAATAGAATTTAGAGTGGAAGGCATGTTCTGAGTGCAGGGGGCCTTCCCTGACTCTTTTAAGGCACTCTTTCCCACGTAGCAGGTGCAGACACACGCACATGCACAGCCATGGGGCACGTCTCCTTTTCAGGGACTCTTTATTTTGTCTTGTTTACTAGTTGTTAGTGCATTGAGCTGCAGCAATAAAAAAACTACTTGGTAAAACATAGGAGCTTAATACATTTTTATTGACTTTTTAAAATTAAAAAAATAGTTAGGAAACTTACATCCCGGGAATCTGAATGACTTAGTCAAGGTCATTCTGTCAGATAGTGACAGAGTTGTGCCTAGAACTTCAGATGACTCCTGATTCCAGTTCTAATCCCTTTCTGCTGTATTTCTTAACACCTCAGAGAAATAGGGTAGGAAAAAATAATATATATACATATTTTTCTCTTGTCACTTAGTGATACATAACGTATTATTTTCAGAGTTCTCTTTATTTTCTGGTCAGTGCTGATAAAAACATAAAACTGGATGAGGTGGCTCCTGCCTGCAGGCGGATCCCTTGAGGCCAGAAATACAAAATCAGCCTGGCCAACACAGCATGACCCCTGTCTCTACAAAAAAAAACCAGGTGTGGTGGCAGTGCCTGTAGTCCCAGCTACTAGGAAGGCTGAAGCAGGAGAATTGCTTGAGCCCAGGAGTTTGAGGTTGCAGTGAGCTATGATTGTGCCACTGCACTCTAGCCTAGGTGACAGAGTAAGACTGCATCTTTGCCATCAGTCAGTCAGTCAGTCAATCAGTAACACATACATGTAAAAAATATAAACCATGGGCTCAGTGCCTGTAACTCAAGCAGCTAAGGCGCCAGCCACATACATTGGAGCTGGCGGGTTCAAATTCAGCCCAGGCCCGCCAAACAATGATAACAACTACAACCAAAAAATAGCCAGGCATTGTGGCGGGCGACTGTAGTCCCAGCTACTTGGGAGGCTGAGGCAAGAGGATCGCTTAAACCCAAGAGTTGGAAGTTGCTGTGAGCTGTTACGCCACAGTACTCTACCCATGGGGACAGCTTGAGACTATCTCAAAAAAAAAAAAAAAAAAAAAAAAAAAAAAAATAAAAAAATATAAATATAAAAATAAAAATAAACACAAACAAAGTTTTTATTTTAAAATTTTATTAATGTTGCTTAAAAAAGTGATACATTCCATCAGCTTGTTCTAATCATTCCACAGTGTGTGTGTTTGTGTATCAAAACATCACATTGTATCCCATAAATACATGGCAATATTTTTTGTGGCATAATTTTTTGTTTTTTAAATTGACGGATAATTATACATATTCATGAGATACATGTATTTTATGAGATATTTTCATACAACATGTAATGATAAAATCAGAGTAATTAGGGTATCCATCACACCTTTGTGTTGGGAACAGGTATATTTTGAAATATAAATCACAGTTAACTCTAGTCACCCAACTGTTCTGTTTTTGTGCCGTTGAGCCGACCGCTCCTCATCCGCCCCCATCCTCTGGTAACTCTCAGTCTACTCCTCTATCAGCGTAAGGTCAGCCTTCTTAGCTCCCACATGTGAGTGAGTCAATTACTTTAAATTATTAAAAAAAATTTTAAAGTAAAAACAAACAGGTAAAAATAACGTTAATAATACATGTTATTTAACCTACTTTATCCAGACTGTCACTTCAGTATGTAGTCAACATAAAAATTATTAATGAGATCTTCCCCAGGCGTTTTTCCGTTCTCAGGCTTTGAAGCCCAGCATGTATTTCACGTTGACAGCACATTTCAAGTGCTCCAGGTCACATGCGGTTGGTGGCTGCTCTGTTGAACTGTACAGAATCACTGTTAGTGGAACACACAAATGAAGGAGCCTTTTATTTTGCTTAGTAATATTCAGTTTTAAGGTTAGAGTTTGTGGTCATGGACATTGTTTTTTTTCCTTTCACGATTAGTGATTTTCATTGCACAATTAGAATTATTTTGAGTTTTGTATAGAGTTGCACGAAGAAATCTGATGTCACAAATTGTAGGCCTTTGTGATGAAATGCTTTATTTTTTGTTTAAAGAATCAATGTCATCTCTTTTTGTAGACCATCTTAACCATTTTTAAGTGTACAGTTCTGTAGTAATGCTTATTTTAAATAAGACTGTTTAGTCACTGAGCAAAACCAGCTCAACTTCTTAAAAATGGCCAGTAACAATTATAAAATAACCTGATAAAAAATAGGGAGAAGATTTGAACACTTTAACAAAGACCTTTAACAAAGGTCACCCTTTGGCCTATTTATTGTATTTAATTTTATCAATTAAAATCCATTGGTATGTCTAAGATTAAGAAGACTGTGTCAGTACTGGTGAGGATAAACAGCAAATGGACTTTCCCGTGCTTCTGGTGAGAATTCAAAATGGTACAACCAGTTTAGTTTCATAAAAAGCCATGTCTGCGTTAGAATCCGTCATTCCACTCTTAGGCATTTACCCAGGAGAAATGAGTGTGTCCACAGACAAAGACTTGACAGGGAGCAGCTTCATCTGTCAGGGTCCCAAACCGGAACAATCTGAATGTCTGAAAACCAGCTTGGCTTCTTAAAAATGGCCAGTAACAAGCTCAGTTATAAAATAACCTGATAAAAAATGGGAACAAGATTTGAACACTTTGCCACAGAAGGTACATGGATGGTAAATAAGCACACGGAAAGGGGCTCCCTGCCATTAGTTGTTAGGGAAATGCACATTAAAACTGTTCGCTCGTTTATAGAATCAGTGTCATCTCTTTTAGGTTTTCAGAAGTGAATAAACAAATTATGGTATATCTATGTAATGGAATACTGCCCAGCAATAAAAAGAAACAAACTTGGCATATAGGTGGCTCATGCCTGTAATCCCAGGGCTTTGGGAGGCCGAGGTGGGTGGATTGCTTGAGCTCAGGAGTTCAGGACCAGCCTAAGCAAGAGCGAGACCCCTAAAAATAGCCAGGCATTGTGGTGGGTGCTCATAGTCCCAGCTACTCAGGAGGCTGAGACCAGAGAATCACTTGAACCCAGGAGTTTGAGGTTGTTGTGAGCTGTGACATCATAGCACTCTACAAGGGCAGCATAGTGAGACTCAGTCTCAAAAACAACAACAACAAAAAAAAAAACACCCCAAACTGGGCTACGTTTGGTAGCTCAGGCCTATAATCCCAGCAGTTTGGGAAGTTGAGGCAGAAGGATCACTTGAGCCTAGAAGTTTGAGGCTGCAGCGAGGTATAATCGCCACACTATACTCCATCCAGGGAACAGATTGAGACTCTACTTAAAAAATAAATAAAGGGAAAGGAACAAATTGTTGACACGTGCAGCAACATCGATGTTTTTCATAATAATAATGCTGAGTGAATTAGACCAGACAAAAAGAATTTTTAGAAAAGAACAAGGTCAGGAAGTTGCTTCTCTTTACATATCAAATACTTAAATGTAAATACACCAGTGTTGAAATTGAGCTGTCAAAGCAGTATTCAGGTTGAGTAATGAATTATCTTGGTTTTTAAAGGCCCAGCAGATTGAATTTTCCATATCAAAATTATTATTATTATTTTTTTTTTTTTGAGGCAGGGTCTCTGTCAGGTTAGAGTATAGTGCACAATCTTAGCTCACTGCATGCTTAAACTCTTGGGCTCAAATGATCCTCCTGCCTCGGGCTCCTGAGTAACTGGGACTATAGTCAAGCACCACCACAACACCTGGCTTATTTTTCAATTTTTCAACAGTGACAGGGTCCTGCTCTTGCTCTTGCTCAGACTGGTCTCAAACTCCTGAGTTAGAGCGATCCTCCTGCCTTGCCCTCCCAGATGACAGGTGTGAGCCACTGTGAGTGGCCCTTTTTTTTTTGTATGCTGCCCTTGTCAGATTCAAGAGGCTGCTGTTGCTTTGGGGTGAACTTGGTATGTGTTACTTATTCAGTTTTAATTTAAAATAGGCTTTTCTAGGTAAAGGAAAAGTTCTTGAGGTCAGAATGACCTTAGATAATTATGACCAGTGCCCTGAAATTGACCATGTTCTGCTGTCTTCCTAGTGATGAGTTGGGTCACCCTTTGGCCTATTTATTGTATCCTGGCTTTGTCTTGGTTTATTTTATCCAGGATTGATGTCAGCTTTGTGTATCCTTTTCTTTTCTTCTTTTTTTTTTTTTCTTCCAGCTTTCAGGTTCACTTCACTGTAGTAACTCTTGAGAGCTGCTGTGTATCCTTGGAAACACTTCCCTTTTACTAAGCAGCCATATCCTATTCAAGCAAATTTCTTTTTTTTTTCTTTTTGAGACAGTTTCATTGTCACTCTGGGTAGAGTGCCATGATGTCATAGCTCACAGCAACTGTAAACTCTCATGAGATCCTCTTGCCTCAGCCTCCTAAGCAGCTGGGACTACGTGCATCCGCCACAACATCCAGCTAGTTTTTCTGTTTTAGTAGAGACGGGGTCTCATTCTTGCGCAAGCTGGTTTTGAACTCCTAAGCTCAGGCAATCCACCTTCATCGACCTGCCAGAGTGCTGGGATTACAGGCATGAACCACTGTGCCCGGCCCTCAAGCAGATTTCTTATATTCTACCATTTCTGATGGCCTTGACTTTGCCTCCACTCATTTCCTTTGTGCCTGTGTGTTCATTTACCATCACATCAGAATTGGGCATTGGTGGGTCTGTGTCCTGACAGTAAACTAGGATGGCTTTTCTTATAACTCATCCCAAAGCAGGTAGGGGTCAGCCTGGGGAGTTAGACCACTGCACTCTGGGTCAGATCTGAGTTTTAGTTCTGACTCAGAGCCAGTTCTGTAACTTGTGCCTGTCGTTTAGCCCTTCCAAGGCTCAATTATTTGAGTCATAAAATAAAGAGGTTGTGCTAAAATTCTCAGCAATCAACTAATAAAGTTGTGGTTTGTTGTCATTTTATTATTATTGCCTCCAGGTTTATAGTGATGATGAATAGGCACAGCTTCTGTTCACAGAGCAGGCGGTGCCAAGCCCTGCGCAGACAGCTCCGTGCGCATCTCCGCGCTCAGTCCTCACAGCAGTACCCAGGTTGTACGTGGTGTCCACTTTACAGGGTAGCACGGAAAGTTGTTTCCTGAAGACTCGCAGCTAGAAAGTAATGGAGGCTGGTTCTGCATGCAGCTTGTCTGTCCCTTGTATGCTCAACCTTTGTGCTTAACTGCTTCCTTGGCATTCTGCAAATGTGGGGAAAGACACAGACAGAATCTTATTTTAGGAAGACATATAATACTTTACTTACCAGAATGTATCTGCCACTCTACAGAATCCAGGCAGAGGTGCATCTTTCTAAACAGCCTATACTTTATGAACAACTTGATCTTAGATTCTTTTAAAAATAGCTTTATTGAAATACAATTTATATATTATATAGTTTTATCGTATTCATAGATAAATGCAACCATCAACAGTCAACTTTAGAACTTTTTTTATCACTTCAGGACGAAAACTCTTACCTTTCAGCTGTGGCCCCTTATCTCCCCCCTTCTCCTTGGCCCTGAGCTCCCACTGATCTACTTATTTTCTGTCTTACCTGTTTCATATAAATGGAGTAGTGCAGTATGTGGTCTTTTGTGACTAGTTTCTTTCTCTTAGTATGAGGTTTTGAAGGTTCATTCATGTTGTAGTATGTATAAGTAGTACATTCCTTTTTATGGCCAAATATTCCATTGTGTGAATACACCACATTTTGTTTGTCTGTTCATCAGTTCATGGACATTTTAGTTGGTTCCATCTTCTGGCTGTTCTGAATAGTGCTGCTATCTGCATTTGCGTGCAGGTTTGTGTGTGTGTGTTTGTGTAGACAGTTGTTATTTCTCTCGGGGATATACCCAGGAATGGCATTGCTAAGTCAGATGGCAACTCTGTGTCCAACCCAGTTCCCAGCTGAACTCTCTTAAAGGAAGGGTTTGACTGTTAGTGTGGAGCTATAGTTTGCACCCACATCTGCCAACCATAATACCAATCCTCTTGCCTCACAGTTTGCAGAGCAGACCTGCCTTTTCTAGGTGGCAGCCAGCTTTCTCTGCTCGTCTTCACAGGTCTCATGGCCCTGTGATGCACTTTAGATCTTCTCACCAGCTCTCATGAATGGACTTCACGTTTGTCTACATTCCCATTTTACTTACTTATGGGTAAGTTGTGATCAAGATAGTTGGTGGTTTTCTCATCTGGCAAGTTGTCTTTTCTCAGATAACTGGTGAAAACTCCTGAACCAGTAGTTCTCAACTCTGGCTACACATTAGAATCACTCAGGTCCCTTAAAAACAAACCCAAGTCATACCTGCAGAGATTCTGATTTATTTCATCTGGACTGAGGCCCAGGTGATCCAGTTCTGCATCCTGGGTGGCCAGTGCACTGGCCAGGCGATGGCTCCGAGGGCCTATACCACTCACATCCCTGCATGTCGCGTGGCTGTCTCCTGTCCTGATTCAGGATCACTGAGACAGAGTCTCACTCTTTGCCAATATTGATAAATTTGCATCGGGTGCTGTCTGTGAGCGTCGAGGTCTTGATCTCCTGATCTTTCCCCACTGTGCTCTGCAGACACTGGCTGTGGCTGTGTTTGCTCCCCTGTGCCACATACACTTTCTGGTGGGGTTGGCAAGCTCCAGACATTGTAGGGAATCGTGACTACCTTTAGTCAAGAGTGGTGGTTGAAAATAGATTTCCCATTAGTGCAGTGTCATTACTTTCTGAATACCTTCAAATGCTACTCTCCTTCCTCTAGTGCAGGGGTCCTCAAACTTTTTAAACAGGGGACCAGTTCACTGTCCCTCAGACCTGGAGGGCCAGACTATTGTTAAAAAAAAAAAAAAAAAAAAAACTATGAACAGATTCCTATGCACACTGCACATATCTTATTTTGAAGTAAAAAAACAAAATGGGAACAAATACAATCACACTGTCTTACGTGGCCCGCGGGCCATAGTTTGAGGACCCTTGGTAATACTAGTTCGTATATTTTGAGTGTTTACCATGTTTTAGTCACGGTGAAAACAGCTTTCTGCTTATTATCTCATCTTTTTGATAGGTATTATTGAAGAGAAGCTTAAAGAAATCTAAGTAATTTACCCAAAGTCACATTCACATTACTAGTTAAGTAACGAAGCCAGGATTGAAACTTGGTGTTTCTTTTTTTTTTTTCTTTTTCTTTCTTTTCTTTTTTTTTTTTTTTTTTTTTTTTTTTTACCATGAGACAGTTAGCTATTTAGAACAGTAAATGCAGTTTAAAAATACCCAAAGGATAAGTAGTGATATCCCCTTCCACTCTGAACTACTATAGCCAGTGTCTGTGTGTCTCTGCAGAGGGAGATTCTTCAAAGATGCACATAAGCGTGTATATTTTCCTGTTCCTCCTTCCTTCCCATCATTATTACTGTGGACATTACTGTGCATCTGACTGGAACATTGTTTCTCAACAATGTATATATTGATGTCTCTTTTTTTAAACATTAGATCCTCTTAGTGAGTATTGATGTTTTCCTTTGATCTTACAAAATGCTTGGTCACTAACACGGCACATCTTAGCACCTGGCACCGCTGTGGAGGCTGTTCTGCACAGTACGGGGTGTGTAACGTCCTCCCTGCCCTCCACGTCCTGGATGCCAGTAGCACCCCATCATGAGACGCAGCAGCCAGAAGTATCTGCAGACATCGTCCCATGTTCCCCAGGGCTGTTAACATTGCCTTGGTTGATAACCACTCTGATTTAATTCATCCTTAGGACAAATTTCCAGAAGTGGAATTGCTGAATCTAAGGTGATAAGCATTTAAAATGTTGATGGGAGTTGCTAAATCGCTCTGCATAGAGGTTGTACCATCTTACAGGCCAACCAGTAGTATCTGAGGATGTTTCCTCATTCTTACCAGTTAAAGTGGTTTATCTAAAAATTTTTGCCATGTCACTGTAGTTTTAATTTGAATGTCTCTGTTTTCCAGCTGACCTTTTAAATGAGCACTTACCTACTTGCTAGGCAGGTAGTGTTTTGTGGCTATGGATTTTCTGCCCTACTTGGTAATGCTTTCCTCTCTGCAGTAAAGTGATAACATGTATCATTGATTGAGAACTAGTACCTGACAGGTGTGTGCATCCCTTTGTGACTTAGCACATATTTTTGATAAAATGGCCTTTCTTTTACCTTTGAGTTGGTACCTAGTCCAGGAGTGCTGTTTTCCTGTTAGGGGGAATCCCAGAGAGCTAGCTAAAAAGGATTCTGTAAATTAGGAGTCATGTGGTCTTTGCCAAATACCCTGTGATGGGGTCAGAATTGGTGTAGGTACCCTGATTTGGATTACACTCTCTCTCTTTCCTAGGAGTCTGTTCTTTCACTTTTTAACGGTCATCAAAGTTTGACATTTTGACCGTGTGCTGATTTACTGCATGAGTGTCTCTAGGTGTGTCTGTCCACCCAGCGTCTAACCTGTGTGGAGCTTGGCGCAGACGGTGTGCCCAGTCAGTATTTGTTGAATGAATGAACTAGTCACTAGAATGGAGGCCACTGGGGCCCGTGGTCCAGACCTGCCATTCAGTGGTCCAGACCTGCCATTCAGTGGTCTGCAGACTTCAGTGAGCTTAGCGGAGGCTCTTTTGCTTCCTGAGACAAAGCCATCTTCCTTCCTAAAAGGCTCAGCCTTGGTTTTATATTTTTCTCAGGAACATTTGGGCTATTGCGGGAACTTTGGTCCAAATGGTTCTCCATGAGCTTGGCTGAAATCAAGGTAATGGGCAAATACTGCTCTGAGCTAGTGGCTCCCCCACTTGCACTCTTAAGGGGTCGTATTGTGTTTACTTGAGGCAAAATGATACCTTCTCTAAATGAGCCGTTATCTAAAAATTGTGGTTTGAGTTCTGATGTGAGAGATTTTCTGATTTTCAGACATCAAAGTCTGGGTTAAGGGGCCTAAAGACACCAGTGACTTGTGGCTTTAATCATTTTTCTACTGATCCAGAGAAGTTTGAAAACTTACTTGATAACTGCGGTTTGCTCTGCTTCTAAGAATTTGTGTGAGGATCGTGTAGTGTTAGCTACATAACTAGCTTAGCCAGTTTACTGTTCTCTGTTCTGGAGGCTGGCACTGGGGACAGGAGCCCAGGGGGTGAGTTGGGACAGCAGGGAAGAGGTCACTGCCTCCGAGGAGAGCCAGCAGCTGGGTCATAGTGGTAAACTGTGTGAGGGGTTGAATGACGTGTAGGCCTTGCGGGCTGTGGTCTCTGTCACATATTCTTCCTTGTCTTAAACATCTCTTTCAAGATTTAAAAGTCATCCCTAGCTGATGAGCGTTATTTATAAAAATGGATTGTTGTCAGATTTGGCCTGTGGGCTGGGTTTTATCAACCCCTGAACTAGGTGAAGAAATTAGTTTATTGCTACATGTGTTTACACTAATGTTTTGGAGACATGAACCCAGAATAACCTCGCAAATTCTTGGTTAGTTGTGATCCAAAGCAGTGTGATCTGGCACAGCCGTCAAAGTGACCCTTAGGATGGTCACCTTGGTCTGCGGAGCTCAGGGAAACCTTGGCCAGCGCTTGCTGCCTTTTCCCCATGGCCAAGGGGAACAGGGAGGCAGGGATGGAAGAATGGAACGGGGGTCGCCCTATAGGGTGTGAGGCATGTGGTGATTCGGATGCCAGGACCTCTTTGGAACGTAGTGAGAAAGCTGGCTGTGCAGTTTAGCTGGCTTATAAAATTGAAAGAGCAGGTCTGTACCTTGGATTCTGAGAAGAACATAGTATTGGGGTGCTTGAATACAAACCCCTGTGCTTTTTCTCTAATCGCAAGTTGTTCTGTAGAGCAGGCTGGCGTGAAGG
The DNA here is from genome assembly GCA_963574355.1 of Loris lydekkerianus. NCBI lineage: Eukaryota > Metazoa > Chordata > Mammalia > Primates > Lorisidae > Loris > Loris lydekkerianus. The sequence continues at coordinate 1,789 of CAUYPK010048316.1, read as the reverse complement.
AAGGTACTTGATTTCGAGGTATGCGGTTTGGTGGGCGACGGGACAGTCGGAGAGCAGGGAGAGCAGGGGCTCGCAGGCACATGTGCTGGTCCGGACCCTGCTCGGCCACTCACTAGTTGTGTGGCCAGGGTAACTTAATCTTCTCTCCCTCAGCAGCCTCACCTGGGAATGGTGCTGTAATAACAACTCTTCCTTGGAGTTGTGAGAATTGGCGAGGTCTGTGTGTGAATGCTTACTGGCTCGATGCTCATCATGTTGTAAGCATTCAATAAACGTTAGCGATAGCAGTGAAAATGTGAAAGTGGAAGAAAATGGAAGAAGTGGGGGACCCGAAACAGCTGGCTGAACACCGCGTCCATGTTTAAGTTCTGGGTCTGTCTAAAAGTAACAGGCCACACAGAGGAACTGGGCCTGTCCCCCCCTCCCTTAGCTTCCTGATTTGTAAAGTAGAAATCACACAGGTTGTGGGGTAACCACATGAGGTAACATGTGAAGGGCCTTTAGTTCTCTAAAGCATTGGATAAAATTTAAGGTGAAGGTAGTATGTTATTTGTTCTATATCTTGAACTTCTAAATGTGTCGGAATAGCCAGAAGGCGAAACCGGACCATTTCCAGTGAGACTTGATAGGCTGCTCCCAGTTCAGAATTTGCATAGGTTACTTATAATGTGGAAGAAGTGGTAGAAAATTGAAATACTTTTGTGAGATATTTGAAATAGTAGAATTTAACAATGAGTGGCCAGTATGGGGAGATAGGCTGAAGGATTTGTAGAAAGTGTGACAGTATCTTGCAAAATTAAAAATGTGCATTTTCTTTCCCCCTGCAATTCCATTTCTAGGAATTTGTCCTGAAAATATATTTGTCATTTGTACTAAATCATGCATGCACCTGGTTATTCATCACATTATTTATGACAACAAAAAAGTGGGACTATCCGTGCCTAGCCTTCAGAGATTGGTTAAATTACAGTGCATTCTTACAGTTGAAAACTGTGCACCTGCAAGGAACGGGCGGGGTCCTGCCTTTGTTGATGGAATACCTTCCAGGATACCTTAAGCTGAAAAAACAAAAAGCTGGGTGAACAGCAAAGTGCATTATATGCCATTGCTGTTGCCTGGCCTGGGGCGGGGCTGGAGCAGTATGGGAAGGGCCATTGGGGTTTCTTGAATGAGCATGGAATACCTTGGGAAGAATTAGAAGTGATAATGAGGCTGATCTGTGAAGAACTCTGGGCATCTGGGGGACTGGTTAAGAGGGAGAGTTACTTTTCGTAGCATACCCTTTTAATCTTTTGAAATGTGTCTTATATACATGTATTTGCCTTTCAGAAATCTTGAGTGAGGGCAGGTGCATGTGTGTCCTTGGGGCTGATACTGCAGTATCTCCTCCCACCTCCTTGTCGGCCACCTGCTGCTCTGCCCTATCCCTTTGACCTTGACTTGAGAAGCTGGCCCTGCCTATGGGCTTACCCTGCATGTCGATGTTTCTCCTTTTGATTTGTGTGACTGACAATGCTTCTGTTTCTACCCCCAGCTTTGGCAGCATGTAAGCAGCATTTTGCCAAGAACCCAGGTCACCACTGAGAAAGGGGACCTTTGGGAGAAAAATATCCAGAGGAGACTAATGCCAAAGGCGTCTGGAATTACACTCACCTCAGGCAGCATGAGACTGTATGTGCCAGCGTCTCTGTCCTGCTGGCAAAGCCTGTAGCTCTCCAGGTAGCAGGGTCCCGGGAGCAGCGAGAGCCAGGAGCCTCTGTCAAGGGAGAATGGAGCCAGGTACAAACCC